>MUZC01001204.1:90276-102253 GCA_002072015.1 Radix auricularia | reverse complement strand
TTCCTGTTTGGTTCTAAGGCTCTTTTGCAACAGCGACATATCCAGAGAAAACAGACTCTCGGGGAAAGATGTCTGTTGCATCTCTTTGGTGCAAAAGTAAATTTTTATTTGATACTTTTAGCTGTGGTTGGACTGAAGTACATCAAGAATTACCAGCTGTTTCAATCATTTTACTCTCAAAGACTGGTTTTGTAGGGTCTGAAAAGAACACATTGAAATATTATTTGTCAGTGTTTATTTTAAAATTTAAATGAATGATATTTAATTGTTTTTCAAAAGGTATAAGTTAGTATAAGAGAAAATATATATTACAATGTATTTTTTAAAAGTAGGTAAATTGAAATTAATAACTTAACTGTAAAAGTTTCATCTACGTTATCGTCATCTTTCTACGATAGCTCATTATCATCACAGTCATAACGAATGGCCCGAATATCATATGTACATCTTTATTCTTCCATAAACCATGATGGATCCATGACATTGATATTTGAATTCTACAGAAGAAAAAAAAACATTATCAAATGTAACCAACAAAATATATATATGTATATACATAAAAATGTATTGTATATTATTGATAATCATAAAAAATACTTCTAATAATAATAATGCTATTTATAATTTATTTACAGATCATAAACTTGATAATTTTATAAAAGTATAAAAGGATAACATTATAAATATTAGATATTTAAAAATATTTTATGAATAAAACAATTGTAGCGCTTATAAATATTTATTCTTTAGTAAGTTGTCATATTCCAACAAGAAAAACTACAGGAAAAAAATCAACCACATAGACGCAATGTTACCATATGGTACCATACCATTTTTTTCATATATTATCAAACGATGATGACAAATATCAAACTAAAGCTTACATTATTATTGTATAAACATTAGTTCTATCATTTATATTTTTTTAGAACAGAAATTTTCATTATTTGATACAAAAATAATCACTTAAACTTACTAGATTCAGTAGACAGTAATTTAGCCCACTGTGGTCTTCTAAAAGTCGTTCTTACAAAAATACAAGTCCATGTCAGACTTTGGGACAAGTGAAGTAGAGTTGACAAGTTTTATTTAGCCACCACTAACGAGCAAGGAAATGTGTGATTATCACAATGTGCAAGGGCCTTGCCAATGCCGAGGTTCGGGCACGTGATGCTCATATTCGGAATATATAGAAATCGATATCTTAAGAAATGACTTTAATATTTCTTACAGAATAGATAATGAATACAACATTTCTGGTTAGTCCAGGACTTTCGTTAAATTAACATTATTTGCATTCGCTACATACCACATAATATATGCCCTCTGATGGACACAAATTAGTTTCATACGCTACATAGCACATAATATATGCCCTCTGATGGACACAAATTAGTTTCATACGCCACATACAACATAATACATGTCCTATGATGGACACAAATTAGTTTCATACGACACATACCACATAATACATGTCCTCTGATGGAAACACATTTTAGGTGTCATTCAAGTATGGGAAGCCACCAACACAACTAGGATTGAAGAGAGAAGAGCCTGGAGAAAGGGAAGAAGGGAACACTGAAGGAGTGTACGCTAAGGTCCCTTGATGACGAACGGATGGCATATTTATTTGTTGAAAAATTTATTTTCATTGCTTATTGACGACAATGTATACGTTAAAACGACTTAACTTCCCTAAAGTTATTATCTTTGTTTAAATAATATTATTTCTGAGCTAACATAAGCCACTCGTTAAGACTGACGGTACAGGACCACACAAAGTTTTCTGTACAAGTCTGGTGTTGTAAGATAGTAGTACACGACCACACAAAGTTTCATGTACAAGTCTGGTGTTGTAAGATAGTAGTACAGGACCACACATAGTTTCAAGTAGAAGTCTGGTGATGTAAAATAGTACTAAGACAAGGCCGATTCGTTTTCTATATGAAACACAAAAATCTTTAGAAAGGAAACAATTCAAAATAGTCCAAAGAAAGCATATTGTGTGACAAATAATTAGCATGTTAATTAATTAAAGTTAATACACTTACCGAAACTTAAATATATATTAACAATAGCTACTATATCACTTTTTCATTAAATTTAATTTTCACATTTAATAACACTTAAGCTCAAGACAAACTCAACATTCATTAAAATGCTATTAACTTTAAAATATTGAAATAAGATTGTATTAACCAACTTATTTTAATACGAAATGACTGGCGAGAAGGGGTGACCTCTACGTGGTTCGCCAGACGAGTAGGGTTGTGGAGCAGACCACGACCTGAAACCGACAAACCACTGGCTTGGACAGCCGGAGACAGTTGTTAGGCGATAGGTGCTCGTCATAATTATGATTACAGTCGCTATACGGATCTTAGGCAAAGCATTTAGGTGCAATGCCGATGATGAAAACAAAAGTACCCGTTGAGGGTCGGGTTACTCCGAAGCGACCGTTTCGTCCCCCTCAATTAACTAGCAACGCTGTTGAGCGGTGCCGGTTTAGGGCCAGGAGCGCCAGTACGGAATAGCAAAATGTACCGCTAGGAAACGCTATTGGTCGCAAGCTCTGAGGAAACCTTCCGGTGGGGGTTAAACCCTAGGTAGGTCAGTGATGATCCCCACGATTTGCGGCGATCTAAACTATAAAGACTCGTAAGCTTTGCCGTGGTGGCGCCAAAGTGATACTATGTTGATAGCGAGTCACCGTACGTAAAATTCCACACCTCCCTTGGGAGTAACACTTAAGTGGGAGGCGTTTTCGGCCCAGCGCCCTGGACGCCCAGGCGGTCGCTTGTAGCAGCGACCGCTCCGGGGAGGGCTTTCCAGCCCTCGCACCCCTTAGGGGGCCAGAGGGCTGGGGGGTTTTCCGGGAAGCCCCATGAAGAGCGCAGGCTCGGGACTGCTGATTTCTTCCACATGTAGGATAATACAAAATGAAGACAATTGCAAATGAACAATTAGCAATCAAGGCTTAAGATTGTATCTACAAAATTTTTGGATGACGCAATCTATATACAAATATTTGTAGTACTACAGCAATACTTTGAACTGAATTGGTTTAGAAATTGTGTGTATATTCTGTTAGTGAGAAATAACACTGTAGACTCTATCTTTAAATAGAATTTAATCGCAACTTGTGTTGCGCATTAATGTGTATTACTCGTAATATATGCACCATAGAGCAACGATACAAAGACATTCTAACATTATGTTGTCCTTTAGAGAATGTAGGTTAGAAGGTTTAACGTTTTATTTTTTAAAGTAGTTTTCAATTTTATATACAATATCTTCTGACATTATTTTCAACTTGTGTTAGTTGAAAGTAATAAAAAATGATATAATTATTTTGTAATATTAACTGTAGCTAACGCAAATAGAGTATATATAGTGGTGTTATTTTAAATATTATATTATTTATGCTTACGTAAACTTTAAAATTAACTTACTATGGTTAAACTATATGTATGTATAACAATTGACACAGTTATATGCGTAGAGTAAAGAAAATTACATTCATGCAAGTGGCATGGCACTGAACTCAATCCCTATTTTTGGGGATACAAATACGTTCAAATGTAATTATTTTGGTCCAAATTAGTTAACATTAGATCCGATACATGATAATCGTGTCTCCCCTTTATGCTATATTTCAATTTATAATGATTGGTAACTAATTTAGAAATACAAACAACATAATATAAATTGACTTAGTTACAAATTTTATCATAGTATAAAAAAAATACTTTGTCCAAACATTTGGCATCTTTTAATCTCAAGAGAAATTTTTATAAAATAATTTATAGCACATATTACAGCACATAGCGAAGAAGAACAAAGTTTGGTAAAGTAAACCTGCCACCGACTAGGATCATAAATATAGCCTTAGAAAAGTTAAAGACAAGAGACTATTCTTTTATAAAAGTGTTCGATGACAAATAGGATAAAACTAGTTAATATTTTGTCGAAGGTTTTAGCATGGCCTTCATTTTGTATTAAGTTAAGTTGGTTTATATAATTACAATGTCATTTCAAAATTTTAAAGTTGATAGTATTTTAATAAGTGTTAATTGTGTCTTGAGCTTATATTTTAATAAATGCTTTAGAAGCATTGGACTTTAACACTTATTTGGAATTAGTAGAAACAGTTTTATCTTACATTTATAACTAAAGTAGTAATACTTTAGTCACGTTCCGGCTAATGAAGCGATGCGTGCCTGCTAATGAAGCGATGCGTGCCGGCTAATGAAGTGATGCGTGCCGGCTAATGAAGTGATACGTGCCGGCTAATGAAGTGATGCGTGCCGGCTAATGAAGTGATGCGTGCCGGCTAATGAAGTGATACGTGCCGGCCAATGAAGTGATGCGTGCCGGCTAATGAAGTGATACGTGCTGTCTAATGAAGTGATGCGTGCCAACTCTGTCACGCGTACCATTTGTCCATCTAAACTGACCTAGAACTTACTTTTAAATAATCTCAAATTATATGTACAATTATATGACAAACTATTTTTGGTGTGATTTAAATATCTAAACTATTCTTGAAATAATACGTATATTAATGCTGCGGAAATAAACGATTTATTAGTCGATTAATTATTAATTATTTTAATCCTTTTAAATTAATTTAATGAATTAAATTCAATGAAAATTTTAGAAAAATATTTTAAATGTCTTTTACAAATTTGTTTATATTTCAAGTGTTTCTCTGACATACGTTTCTCTCATATTATTATTCATTTTTTGCGCATACATAATTAAAAAGTTAATTATTTTTTATCTCTTGCATACCAGATCAGATTAGCTGTGTTATGTCACAACATTTTGGTGCCATGAAATTACTGCGTGTTAAAATATTTTGGTAATTAATAAATCGTGACTTCACGGGATATATGTATGCGTTATAAAAATACAATTCGTGAAAATTAATCGATTAATTGATAACATTTTGTCCTAATAATTAACACTACCAAAATAGAATCATCACCAGCTCTAAATATTTAGTTAAAGAATGAGAATTGACATAAAGCAAACATAATCTTTAACAGATATCTATCTATGAAATAATCCCATTTAGCACAAAAATGAATTTATAATACTGCTCAAATAGATATAGTTTTCCTTTAATAAAGTTGTCTGATATTGAAATGATTTGATGGTGATACGGAAATCAAAGTGTGGCAATAATTTAAAAGGGAAATAATTGAACAAATGAGAACAAATAACTTTCGACCTTATTGAAGAGCATAGATACTGAGGTAAACACAATAACCAGATTTAATGTCTAATTTCTTCTGTCAATTAATTGGCAGTTATGTATTTAAATTATATGTGATATAACACCGTAAAAGTTGTCTAATGTCTGCTGTCAAATAATCGATAGTTGTGTATTTAAATTATATGTTGTATCATACAGTAAATGTTGCCTAATGTCTTCTGTCAAACAATCCACGGTTATGTAATTAAATTATGTGGTCTCATACAATAAATGTTTTCTAATGTATTCTGTTAAACTATCGATAGTTGTGTATTTATATTATATGATATCATACAGTAAATGTTGTCTATTTACAGTACACTCGATGATCAAGCAGAGAAGCTAAAGAATAAATTAAAAACTGTTAATTGTGTCGGAACTAATCTTAATGAAGTTAATTATTGTAAAACAAACATTTTTCTATAAATAAATTACCCCAGTTGTTTATACCTATTAATTATGTAGAAAATGTAGAACTAAAATGAATATTAGACAAACACTTTTACATGACGTTAGTTTAGTTTGTTGTATCCTCTATTCTATAATATCGTCATAGTGACGTTAGTTTAGTTATTGTATCCTCTATTCTATAATATCCTCCTAATGACGTTAGTTTAGTTATTGTTTCCTCTATTCTATAATATCGTCCTAATGACGTTAGTTTAGTTATTGTATCCTCTATTCTATAATATCGTCATAATGACGTTCACGTAAAGAATATATTCTAAATAAACATAAACTATGTGGAATATTCTTGACATAGAAGCTTGTCATTAAAACCCCCCAGTAAAACACAGTTATAACTATGAGTTTAGTATATACAAATGAAAGTTTGTTTGTTATCGATGGAATTCCACACCGTTGGACTAAAGGTGCTGAAGTTATATCAGTCATAGTCTGAGATATCATGCACATACAAAACTACAGGTGTTTTTGTATTAGCCCCAGGCGAACTTAACCGCAGAATAAGACATTTTTTCATCTCGGTATTTAAGTCACAATAATCAAACTTATATTAACAAACTAGTTTATGATATATATTTGTTTTCCCAAAGATGTGACGTAACGATTTCAGTAAAAAAACAGTAAGAATGATACAAGTATATAGAATATCCCCTATACAGTTACAAACGACAGTCAGGATGTTACAAGTAAACGGAATGTCAACTACACAGTTACAAACAACAGTCAGGTTGTTACAAGTAAACAGAATGTCACCTACACAGTAACAAACAAAAGTCAGGTTGTTACAAGTAAACACAGTTACGAACATCAGTTTGGTTGTTACGAGTAAACAGTATGTCAACTACAAAGTAAAAGCATTTTGTAAAAACACTCAACTCACAATTTTATATTTTCTTATTCAGTTGGTATAGGATAAACACAGTCTTTTATATGTCTATTGAAAATTATTCGTAGAAATATATCATTAAAAATTCCTTATTTTGGGACAGAAGCTAAATAGGGCAAACAGACTTAGAAAGTTGTGTCACATTATGTGAGTGAAGATAAATAGGGCACACAGATTTAGAGAGTTTTGTCACATTATGTGTGTGATGATAAATAGGGCACACAGATTTAGACAGGTTTGTCACATTATTTGTATGAAGGTTAATAGGGCACATATATTTAGAGAGTTGTGTCACATTATTTGCACAAATGTAAATAGGGCACACATATTTAGAGAGTTGTGTGTCACATTATTTGTATGAAGATAAATAGGGCACACAGATTTAGAGAGTTGTGGCACATTATTTGTATGAAGATAATTAGGGCACACATATTTAGAGAGTTGTGTCACAATATTTGTATGAGGATAAATAGGGCACACAGATTTAGATAGTTGTGTCACATTATTTGTATGAAGATAATTAGGGCACACAGATTTAGATAGTTGTGTCACAATATTTGTATGAGGATAAATAGGGCACACAGATTTAGATAATTGTGTCACAATATTTGTATGAAGATAAATAGGGCACACAGATTTAGAGAGTTTTGTCACATTAATTGTACGAAGATTAATAGGGCACACATATTTAGAGAGTTGTTTCAAATGATTTGTATAAAGATGAGTCGTTCAAAGAATTATTGAAGTAATACATAAATACTTATTATTCTCATTAGTTTTGAAAATGTTAAGCTTACAAAGATGTGTGTGTAAAAGAGAGGTATTTAAAATTACTAAAGCAACCAGTTCAGTCTATCAAATATATTTAAAATGTAATAAGTCAGTAGATCTAATTGTTTTTCTTGGTGCCGAGTTTACGGGAAATCCAATTTGTATACAAATATTCATAGTACAACAGCAATATTTTAAACTAAATTTGTGTAGAAATGTTGTCTGCAATTTGTCAGTGAGAAAAAACACATTATCTTAAAATTGGATGTCATAGCAATTTTTTGATGCGCATTTTTGTGTCTGCTCGTAATCGCTGCACCAAAAAGCTCCAATTCAAATTATGTTAAAATTATGTTGCATTTGAGAAACTTAGGGTTAGAATGTAAGAATTTTTTCTTTTAAGTAATCTTTAATTTTATCTAAAATGCTGTGAGATATTAATATAAACTTGTGTTAGTTTAATTTTTTTTAAGAGTACATTTTAATTAAATTTAAATGTAGTTTACACCAAACAAATTTAAACAAATAACACAATTTAACTATTACATTTTTTATACATACGTAAACTTTAAAATTAACACAAAGAGGTTAGCTTATATGTATATTTAACTTTATCAATGTACACTGCCCCCTGTTGCAATGTTTGGTAAACATATATTCCGGCATCCTTCCGTCTCGCGAGACGATGGTGCATCACCGTTGGGTTGGGTTGCATTTCCTCGAGTGACTGTGCAGTCCTATCCTTGAGTGACAGTCTTTGCCACAGTTTTTACACACGAGTTCTGTGCTTCCAAATGTTTTGGCCTTTCTCCTAGCTCTTCTGTCTGCAGCCTCCTCCATTCTTCGCTCCTCGGCTACTATGACGCCCTCTTTGACAACTGTGCGCCACGTAGATCGGTCTTCTGCCTTACACTCCCAGTCACTTGTATGTATTTTGGCTGCTTTCATGTCCCTTTGACAGACATCCTTAAATCGCAAGCGTGGGCGACCTGGTTTCCTCTTTCCTGAAGCAAGTTCACCATATAGGAGGTCCTTCGGGATGCGGCCGGGGCTCATTCTTTTGACATGTCCTAGCCACCTCAGGCGTCTTTCACTAAGAATTGAGAACATGCTTTGGGTATTGGCACGCGTTAGTACCTCACTATTAGGCACTTTTTCTTGCCATTTAATACCAAGGATGCGGCGCAAGCATCTCAAATGGAAGCTGTTAAGCTTACGCTCTTGTGATGTATAAGTGGTCCATGTCTCGCTCCCATATAGTAGTGTACTGATGACACAGGCTCGATAGACGCACAGTTTGGTTTTCTCCGTTAGCTTGGTGTTTTGCCAGACCTGCTTATTTAGTTTAGCCATTGTTGCGGCTGCCTTGCCAATTCTGCTGTTTATTTCTTCTTCAATGGACAGTGTATTGGAGACCTTGGATCCCAAGTAGGTGAAGCTGTCCACAACCTCCAAGTTTTCATTATCGATATTTATGGTAGGAGGAGGTCGAGTGTCTTGGGCCATGATGTTTGTCTTTTTCAAGCTGATTTGCAGACCAAATTCTTTGCAGGCATTGGAGAAGCTTGACACGAGTTGTTGCAAACCAGATTCTGTATGTGCTGTTAGTGCCGCATCATCCGCAAATAGTAGCTCTCGAATTAGGACATCCGTCGTTTTGGTCTTGGCTCGGAGGCGGGCAGTGTTGAAAAGTCCTCCATCAGCTCTGGTATGTAACCAGATTCCCTCACTGCTATCCTTGAATGCGTATCGAAGAAGTACAGAGAAGAATATTGCGAAGAGTGTTGGTGCGAGTACACAACCTTGTTTAACTCCGCTGCTGACAGGGAAGGCCTCTGACTTAGCTCCATCGAACTGTACTGTGCCAAGCATATTTTCATGGAACTGTCTGATGATGGCAAGTAGGTGAGGGGGACATCCAATTTTTGCCAGTATTTGGAATAGCCCGTTGCGACTGACTAAGTCGAAGGCTTTTGTAAGGTCCACAAATGCAATGTATAGTGGCATCTGCTGCTCTCTGCATTTTTCCTGGAGCTGTCGTATGGAGAACACCATGTCTATGGTAGACCGACCGGACCGGAAACCACACTGAGATTCTGGATAGACGCGGGATGCTAGGCTTTGTAAACGTTTTAGTATAACGCGGGCAAAGGTCTTTCCTACAATACTAAGGAGTGAAATGCCGCGATAATTATTGCAATCACTCCTATCACCTTTGTTTTTATATAGTGTCACTATATTTGCATCCTTTAGGTCTTGGGGGATGTAGCCCTGTTCCCAGCAGAGGGACAGAATCTCGTGCAATGGTTGGAGTAAAGCTGTCTTGCCACTCTTTAGAACCTCTGGTGGTATTCCATCATTCCCAGGCGCTTTTCCACAAGCTAGACTGTCAATTGCTTTGCTCAGCTCTTCCTGTGTGGGCACGACATCAAGTTCTTCCATGAGTGGCATATCTGGGATGTCATCTAGAGCGGTGCTGGAGACTGTGGTAACTGTTGAATACAATTCCAGATAATGCTCAACCCACCGTTTTAGCTGTGCTGCCTGGTCTTGAATAATTTCTCCATTTTTGGACTTTAGGGGAGCAGCTTTTGACGTCAAGGGGCCCGTTGCCTTTTTGATGTTTTCGTACATGACTTTTGCATTGCCCATGTCTGCAGCTGATTGTATACTGGAACAGAGCTTAAGCCAGTAG
Organism: Radix auricularia; assembly: GCA_002072015.1. Classification (NCBI taxonomy): domain Eukaryota; kingdom Metazoa; phylum Mollusca; class Gastropoda; family Lymnaeidae; genus Radix; species Radix auricularia. The sequence goes on along the minus strand of MUZC01001204.1, from coordinate 92,173 downwards.
GTATTGACACATTTACGTGCAACCTTTTGGGCAAGTGACTTAGCTGTTTTTAAAGCATGCAAATTGTCAGGTGTAGGCTTTTCCTTGTAAGCCATAAGAGCTTTCCTTTTTGCTTCAGTGACGGGTTTCATCTCGTCCCAATGTTCATCAAACCAGTCCGTGTTTTTGTGAGATTTTTTGCCAAAGGCTTGTATTGCGGATGTATAGATTGTGTCTCTCAGTTGCGTCCATTTGGAGTCAATGGTGACGCATGGGGACATCTTTGAGAGACTTTCCTTCACCTTGTCTTTGAACAGCTGCGCTATCGCAGGGTCTTTCATGCAGGAGGTATTGATGCGTGGACTTCCCTTTTTCTTTGTGTGGTACGAGTTTTTCCTCATTATTCGTACTTTGCTGGCGACAAGGGAATGATCCGTGTCACAGTCGGCACTGTGATAGCTGCGAGTGAGTAGGACGCTAGCTAGTTGTGCACGCCTGGTGATAATGAGGTCCAGCTGGTGCCATTGGTGGGATCGAGGGTGTCTCCAAGATACTTGATGTATATCCTTGCACTTGAAGAAAGTGTTGGTCACACACAAGCCTCGTGAGCAGCACAATTCCAGAAGCCTTTGTCCATTTTCATTTAACTTTCCTCTTCCAAATAGTCCAAGGCAGGTGGGCCAGGCTTCGTGGTCGCTCCCCACTCTAGCATTGAAATCTCCTAGGAGATAGATTGCCTCGTCTTTGTGGATGCCGGCTATTGCCTGGTCTAACGCTCCATAGAACTGGTCCTTCTCTTCCGGAGTTGAATAGAGTGTTGGGGCATACACACTAAGAATGTTTGCTGGGCCCGCAGTTGTTCTGAGTCTTAGAGTGAGGATCCTCTCCGTGCCTGATGACGGTGGTTCAATGGATGGTAGAAGAGTGTTTTTAACAGCGAAACCCACACCATGCTGTCTAGGTTCGTCTTTCGGTCTGCCTTGCCAGAAGAAGGTGTAATTGGCCTCTTTGAGTGAACCGTTGTCTGGGAGCCTGGTCTCCTGAAGGCATGCTATGTCAATCTTTAGCCTTTTAAGTTCTCTATCGATTATTCCTGTCTTCCGTGTGTCGTTTATGGACTGCAGATCATCAGTGATGCCGGGACACATAGTCCTCACGTTCCAGCTAGCGATTCGAAGAGCTGGGGTCTTCTTTTTCTTTTTTGTATTTCTTGGTGCAGGGCTTAGTGGCCCACTTGTTGAGTGGTACTCTAATCTCCACGCACCCAGTGGAGAAGGCAGGCCATGACGGGATAGCACCTATTTGACTGGGGGCTGCCCAGTTTGAGGCGGGCGGTAGCTGTCCAGTGAGACATTGGTAGTCTCTCCCACCGTCGGAAGCAGCCCCTGGCGCCTAGCTCTACGTCAATTGAGCTTTGGCTTATAACCGGTAACTGCTGCTTCCCGTGTTTTGTCGACACCTTGCGGCGACGCTGGAGTGTCCTCTCCAGAGGTGATGCAAGCCTGGGCGGGTATTATGGAGAATTAGCTGCTGCCCATACAGCATATCCCCCCTCTCCACGTCAATGGTGTAACCAAGGGAACGACTTGCGTCGATGCAGCTTGGCTGCCATTGGCGTCGCAGGAGCTGCCGGTATGTACATAAGTCTTATGTATAGACCGCCTGTAGGTGCTCCAATTCCTGATTTTCTTTCAGGGTTTACTCCCTTAGCCTTTCCCGCAAGGCAGGTATAGCCGCAAGGCAGCGGAGGATTTGTATTCGGAGTTTCCTTCTCCTAGATGAACTACCAGCCAAGGTTTTAACGAGCATCATCTACCCGTAGGGGTGCCAGAACCGGGGTTTGAACCCGTGACCGATTTTTATTTTTATTTTAGAATTGTTTTTGTACCGCAGCGCACTAACACTTTGACCACCGCGC
>MUZC01001204.1:53337-90175 GCA_002072015.1 Radix auricularia | reverse complement strand
CATGTGGTCAGATGGGATTATCATGTGGTCATCATACGATGAACATGAGGTTAAGATGGCATTATCAGGGGACCATCATGTGGTCAAGATGGGGTCAACATTGATGAAAATAAAAGATTTTAATTGCTTTGACTTTAAGTTAAAATTATGCATAAAATGTTTGCTAACAATGCAAACACTTTCAAAAATACATTATTTATTACACACACGATACCGTAGAAAAAAAAAAAACGCAAACAGACGAACGTGCAGAATAGCGAGCGTGAGGTTGAGGGTTGAAACGTGCACTCACTATTTTATTTGATTGGACCTAGGGAATGTTGTTTCAAATCTCAGCACTTCAAAAGACGAAGTGCATACTTAAGTGTGTACTTACCATCTTACCATTCGCAAGTGGACGTACACACAAGGGATTTCAGATTGGAATAAGAAAACGTTCATACAGAAAGAAGACAGTAGTAATCTTATTTTGTTAAGGTACACCCCCTTCACAGGATGAATCATTAAACACGTAGGTGTGCGGGGCGGGGGTGAGGATGGGCGTATGAGACACCGGCATTTGAACTGAGTGAGCACAGTAGTTGCCCCCCTTCCCCCTTGCGTGTGTGCTGTCGGTATACCTGATCAGATCAGCCAGTGCTATTCAAAGGGGAGGGTGGCCCCCGGGGCTGGGGGTGGCGTTTGGGTTTTTTTATATTAATTATGCGAGGCTGAGGCGGTAAATGTAGTGTTGGTTATCTTATTATTATGTTTTACTTTCTAGTACAATTTTGGTCCAAAAACATTGAACAAAAAGTAACATTTAACTACATCTTGTTTTGTTTAATGTGCCCATGACTGAAGCAAGATTTCTTACTGACATATTTAGTGTCTTGATATGCCTTACATCAAATTTTTAAACCGTTTTGCTCAATAGTTTAACTGTAATCTAACAACTCTTCTGTGACATTTGGGAATAAGAGTAAAAGAGGGTGTTTTGTATGTCCATGAAAAAGGGGAAAAAGTATTACTTTACAAAAATCACTAAAGCTCTGTAGGAACTCTGTATCAAGTAGCAACATTTTTCATCAAAGCTTTCAATTTGAAACAACAAAGCATTGACTAGTTTCAACATTTGTTTTGGCAAAAGTTAGACAAGCTGCATTTGTGTCTCCCAAAAGTGCAGCTTCATTTGAAAATTATCACTTTATCATGCATATCAATGATCCCATTTTTAAGTTCAAGTGGTTCAGATAAGTGGTTTAGTTAGAATGAAACAACAACACACATTTACACTTTATATTTGAAAATGCGAAGTCTACCCTTTTTGCTGTCAATAAACTGAGAGATTTTTTTACATACATTTGGAGAATTCTACAGATCTACTTTTGGTACTTCATATCATAAAATAATAATTTTATATATATTTAAAAAAATAATAAAACTTCTGTTTGAGCCATATATAGTTGTACTGAAGTCACAAGCTATAGGGCCTCGTATAATTCTACGGCAGGCAAGATGAGTTTGACAGCTATGTTATATGTAAAGAACCAAAATCAAAATAATATGCATATTATGGTCAGGGAGCTTAGAAAATAATTAGGATCATGATTTTAATGCATTAATTTTTAAAAAATAACTTTTCACGTAACTATGTACTTAAAAGCAATGATTGCAACTGTTAAGTTAATAAAAATTTAGATTCCTAAATAGTAATTAGATGCAAATTTCTATTAAAAAAATATTTTAAGCTCAGTAGTAGATTAGAATGGGCACCTAGGAAATAAAACAAATAATAAGGTGATTTTTTATCAAAGTATTTAGCTTGACTTGGTAATTGTATCTTACCTATGATTATTGGCATTAAGTATTACCAATAAATTTATATATGAATATAAAGAGGGCATTTAATCTATCTTTCCTCTAAAACTTAACTCGCTACACAATCACTGGTAATTGTAAAATATATATATATAGATATAGCATTGCTTAGCTGGTGTTTTTGCTGTCAAATACCTAAAACAATATATAACTCTAACTAAAACAAAATCCACCAAGGATACTTGAATGCTGATTGTGCTTGATAAAAATATGTCACAGGAAACAATTTCATACAATTTAAACAATAAATATAGAATGCTACTGTGAAAATTTTGGATGCTTTGAGCATAAAATTTAATAAGTTCAATTATTTAATTTAGATGTTTTTGTTTGCACACAGCCAATTATTTAGTTTGTCTTCTTTCATAATTTTTAAGCTAATAAATGTTGACCTTGTTATTTTTTGCTTTATTTCTGTCCATTTCATGCTCATCATTTTGTCAGCTATCCAGTACACCATAAAAAAAAAGTTTAATAACTAATGCTTTGGCCTAATCATAATCATATATTTAATATTTATTAGAAAAGTTTATTATCTTGCTATTGAAGCTTTCCAATATGCTAGATAACAATAACCATGTATTGGAAAGGTTATATATAAACACATCTATCCAAAATTCAATTTTCTTAATATCATAGAAGTAGTATTGAGTTCAAAATAATATAAATAATTCTATTTTAATGAGAAAAACTTCATTCAATTCAATCATTAGATGGTGAGAATATGGTAAAAACATAAGTTGTTGTTCTAAACTAAACGGTTTCTCTGTGGCGAGTATACATTGCCACCTGCACCTACACTAAAAATTCTCTAGCGTTACTTTATACTGAATCAGGTGGAGCACATAATAAATGTTAAATACTTTAATAATATAATATAATTAAAATACAAATTAATTTTATGATTATAAATTTCTCAATGAAGTTTGAGGGGGGCAGTATCAATACTCATCAATACTCTCAATCTTATTCTAAAAAAATTACATTTCATTGTAATCTAAACTAATGACAATGACTTGGCTTGGCGCTATGCTACAACTATAATGTTTTAAAATTAGGACTGTTATCGATTAATTAAAAAATTTAATCGTTAACTTTTGAAAAATTACAGAATAATTAATAGATAATTTTGATACAGGCTGAAAATAAGATGTATGATGTCATTAAACTGAAAATTTCATAAAATGCCCATAACTTCAGTATTTAATAAAAATATATATAATATTTTAAAGAGATTTATTTAATTATAAATTATAAGTAGTTCAATTTAATGTCAATGAATATTAATTTTGTTATTGTTAATTAAATAAAAATAAAAACAATGTTTATTTTTTTATATCATTTTCCTGCAAAAAATTGCATATTTTAAAGCTTACTCTTGAAAAAAAAAATTTTATGGAGAAATTTGTACGTAAAAAAAACAACTGTTACTTTTATCAATTATTAAAAAGTAATTATTTATTAATAAAAAAATTAAAAATATTTTCTTAAATTTAATCGATATTTTATAGATAATTTTTTTACTAATTAATCGACAATTATCCGCAGCCCTATTTAAATAATTTAAAATAAATAATAACCTATTAACTATTAACTTAATTTAATAATTATAAAGGTTACTTAATTTACTAATTATCAGTTAGTAAAAGTACATTCTGAGATGATTCTGAGTACATCCTATTATTTTTATTATTATTGTTGACTCATTGTCTTATCATTGAACTTGAACCATTTTGAATTACACGTTTTTTTCTCTTTTTAACTCTCAGTCTCAGTAACTTTCACATTCACAGTGATTGAGTGACCACAGTCACAGGCTTTTACTATTACTAAGCACTTACATTACATATATAATAGGTATATATTTTTAGTTTAATGGTAGTTTACACCTACACAGCACTTTCACTTATCACTTACTCTTTCTCCTGCTAAGTCTTGTCTTGAGTCTTAGTCTTAGTATTACTGTTCATATTAGTCTTACTGACTTACTACCTAATTTAACTTACTTTTACTTAGTTAATAGTTAATAGTTTACTTACACTTTCAGATTTCACTTACTCTTACATTACAGATTCGGCTTCAGTAGTAAGTTAACTCTAACTTTCACTGACTAATATTACTAATAAAATACTAATATAAATTTTGATGGGCACCATTCTTTCAATTAATATTCTTTTAAAAAATAGTTTAAGCATTGTCAAAAATGTGTAATAACAGAGTGAATTAAGGAATATATTATTTGTTTACAGAACCGGGATCATGACCTATTTCCTGCCTGGATGCTTACCACTGTCTGTATAAACTATAAACCTAAAACTAAATGATACTAAATCTAAGGCTTGCAAAATTTGCAACACGCCAAATTTGGAGACCTATTACTCACCTGTTGAGCTACAGGCTCCAAAATACTTTCAATCGTCTTCGTATGGAAGACGGGCATCTTGAGCTATGATTCAATACCGAGAAGAACTAAAATAAATCCACGGTAAACAGGAAAACAAAACTTAATTTGACAGATCTTTCACACCGACCATAAATCCTTTGCTCAGAACACACACAGCAGTGGCATGCCACTGAACTCGATACCCTTTATTAGGGATAAAATTACTTAAACATGCAATAAATATTCGGCCCATGTGTTTAACACTAAATCCGAAAAAGCATAACATTGTCTCTATTTTATGTTATTTTTCAATTTATAATGATCAACATTATTGGAAACTAATAAAAAAAATTATCAACATAATTTAATTTGACTTAGTTCCTATGTTAATCATAAATGAAATATTTGACGATTAGTTTTTTTAAACAAATAATTGGTCAAAATGTATCCAAAAATCTAAAATATTTTAATCTAACGCGAAAGTTTTATAAATGAATTCATAGTACCGATAAAGAACATAGATTTGTAAAGTAAACTAGTTACTGACTACGAACATAAAAATCTCTGAAGACAAGTAAAACACAAGCGATTATTCTATTCTAATATTGTTGGATGACATGAGGCATAAAACTAATTAAATTCATGTAAAATGTTTTTGGGATGTAGGCCATACGGGGCCCGTGTTGCTACCTAAAGAATGCACAAGTTCGTGGGGCAATGGCGAAATTATTGCTGCTAATAAAAAAAAAAGACTGATTAAATAAATACTATTTTAGTGGCGTGCTGGCTAATGAAGCGATGCTTGCCAGCTGTCAGTTAAACTATAAAACAACCTTTACTGATCTATAACGTACATTCAAAAAATATTGATTAAGGAAATACTAATTTAGTGGCGTGCCGTCTAATGAAGCGATGCTTGCTAACTGTGTCAGTCAACTGATCTAGAACGTACATTTAAAAAATCATGTTAAGCCTGGTCCCTATAGGAACTCAGGACGTGTTAGCCCATTTTCGTATTATGTATCAGTACTTATGTTAGATATCAGCATTATGTAGTTATAAGTAATTGTGTTTAGATTCTAGACATATGTTTATGAATTTTCTTGTGTAATGAATATACCTGACATTTTTTAAAATTTAAAAGTCATTTCTTTACATTTTGAAAAATTTTATTTTCTCTTTAATCTAACTACAAGTCACCACATATAATGACGTAAAACTCTCTAAACTTTTACACATACTCTAATGACGTCAACTAAAAAAACTAATTCTTTTTAACGCTTTCGCACCACTCTTCAATGCTTGAAAAACTATGTATTCGACTTCCGGCAATGGCTGCCGTTCCCTGCGCTAGTGTTACCTCTAGATTCGAAATATTTTTTGGTAGTTTAAACCGGGTTTTTTAACGGATCGAGTAACTGAGTGTTGATGCACAAATGGCAGGTAGGGACATACAAAAATCATATATACCTCATGGGTCTAGGACTTATGAATGCTTAGATCAAGGGTGATGACAGAAGGACGGACGGACGGACAAAACGGGTGCAATAGTGCATTCGACTTCTCGAAAATGCGCTAAATATATTGATTAAGGAAATACTATTTTAGTGGCGTGTCGTCTAATGAAGCGATGCTTGCTAACTGTGTCAGTCAACTGATCTAGAACGTACATTTAAACAACCCAAATTATATAAACATTCAGTTATTGGAAGAACTACATGCCAAAAAATTTTGTGATGTTTATATGCAACTAATTTAAGGGTAGCCTTACATGCCAAACTATTTTGTGATGTGATGTATATATGAAACCAAATTAAGGGTAGCCTTACAGGCCAAACTATTTTGTAATTTTATGTATATATGCAACCAATTTAAGGGTAGCCTTACAAGCCAAACTATTTTGTGATGTGATGTATATATACAACTAATTTAAGGGTAGCCTTACAAGCCAAACTATTTTGTGATGTGATGTATATATACATCCAAATTAAGGGTAGCCTTATTTTGTGATGTGATTTATATATATATATATAACCAATTTAAGGGTAGCCTTACATACCAAACTATTTTGTGATGTGATGTATATATACATCCAATTTAAGGGTAGCCTTACATGCCAAACTATTTTATGATGTGATGTATACATATAACCAATTCTTGACACATAATCAGAAAATAATGTCGTCCACAGACCATGACGGCTGATCTGTTTGTAAGTGATGCAGTTTTCACAGGACACGCCTAGGAGTGTTCCACGCATTATCCAGCCACCTAACTAGTGTTATGTACTCAATAGAAGCTGGGTGACTCAAGGACATTATCCAGCCACCTAACTAGTGTTAGGTACCCATTCGAAGCTGGGTGACTCAAGGTCATTATCCAGCCACCTAACCAGTGTTAGGTACCCATTCGAACCTGGGTGACTCAAATATATCCTAGTCTCGGGGAACAAATAATTGCCTTCGCATGGATTCGAACCCATGAACATAAGTATGCCTGTCGAGCGCACTGCCATAAAACCACATTAATTAGCATAAGAATGGTTTGGCTCGCTTGTATGAAGCTAAAATGTTTGGAAAAGGGCGATATACGTGTTTTTCTGTAAGGTTGGAAAACAATATTGTGTTTACAATAAAACTTATAACGGATTACTTTTGTAATTGTACAAGATTTATTTTTGTATTTCAAGTCCATATGAACCATTGCACTTTTCAATATGATCATATCTTACACATAAATGGAATGTACTAATTTGCTATGTACATAGATGAATAATTATCCATAGACATAGTTATATATACCTTAAGGTGTAGTGGACTGACAACTTACTACAAACTTCCTGGTCGGTGAAGTGAATGAAATTTCCTAAAACATAAGATACAATAACGGAATAGGCCAAGGTCTTGGACTCTAAATACAGCTTGTTGTAAATATTATTATGTTTACGTCAGTGTTTTGGGCGTATATTTTATACAAGTCCTAAAGACTAACAATTTAATTGCATCTTTAGCAGTGATGCTAGTCTTCTAATCACCTTTTGACGTAAACTTTTTTTTGAGTTAAGTATGTTAAACTATTTAAATTATAAATAAGTTTTAGCTCTTACCTTGCAAACTAGCCATTTTGTGTGATTGGTAGCTCAGTACTAATCGTTCTTTGGGATCGAATATTTTAGGAGTATAATTGTATTGAGATCAGTAGGTCAGGACTCGATCTTTGTTTGGATGGGTAGTTTACTACTAGATGTTTATTTAGATGGGTAGTTTACGACTAGATGTTTGTTTAGATGGGTAGTTTACGACTAGATGTTTGTTTAGATGGGTAGTTTACTACTAGATGTTTGTTTAGATGGTTAGTTTACGACTAGATGTTTGTTTAGATGGGTAGTTTACGACTAGATATTTGTTTAGATGGGTAGTTTACGACTAGATGTTTGTTTAGATGGGTAGTTTACTACTAGATGTTTGTTTAGATGGGTAGCTTACTACTACATGTTTGTTTAGATGGGTAGCTTACTACTACCTGTTTGTTTAGATGGGTAGTTTACTACTAGATCTTTGTTTAGATGGGTAGTTTACTACTAGATGTTTGTTTAGATGGGTAGTTTACTACTAGATGTTTATTTAGATTGGTAGCTTACTACTCGATGTTTGTTTAGATGGGTAGCTTACTACTAGATGTTTGTTTAGATGGGTAGCTTACTACTACATGTTTGTTTAGATGGGTAGCTTATTACTAGATTTTTGTTTAGATGGGTAGCTTACTACTAAATGTTTGTTTAGATGGTTACGTTACTACTAAATGTTTGTTTAGTAGGGTAGCTTACTGCTAAATGTATGTTCTTGTCTTTCTGATTCTTTATTAATGTGACAAAGCATTCAATTTTTTTTTTACAATGCATCTGCATTCTAAATAAACATTTAAACATATAATATAATCAGGACATAAAATTGTTTTAAAAGAAGTTATTATAGGGTCTACACTTTTCTTTCTTAAAATGTGAAAACCTTTAATAAAGTTTTTATAATAGGTTAATAATGAACATATTCTTATATTTTATATTCCATGTTTTTAATTCACCGTCAATTTCTGTGAAGGAAGTATATCCCCTAACCGATTTTCCTAGGGGTCCTTAAAATTTCATTTTGAACTAAATAGGGGTTTGGTAGACCTGGTGGGTGCCCTAACTTCCTTCAAGGTCAGCAGAGGACTTTGTTAATTGTATACATCAATAATATTGTATGGTTCTATCCCAGGCCTTAAGCGAGAGCACTATTGAGTTCCAATAAGATAATGTTAAAGAGAATTCTAGATCGTTGAACAAAAATGTGAACAACGTCAACATGCCTAATTTGAACACATTTTTTAAAAAGAAAAGTGCAGCCCTTTACAATAATTTGAACACATTTTTGCTCCAAGCTAGAATCACAGAAAAGATTTCAAAAAATCTCTCTGATTTTAAAAATAGTAGAATGTGATAGTTGCCTAAAGTGGTAACACTACCATTGTGTTGCACTCCGATCAGCCTCAAAACCACGTAAATGGCTTTGTATCGGGTGTTGGGGGTTAACATTAACATTTTTAATAGCTTTACTTTTTATATAGCAATTTTAATCACTAATATTTTGGGTTTTAATTACTTTATTTTATAAATTGCAACTTCTCTTTTTAAAATTAAAAGACTCAAATAAAAAGTACACTAACGTTTCAGTCCATGCCTGACTATGGGACAAGTTGAGAGGTACTTTTAAGGAAATCTCGTAAATTCATTTATTTTGACTTATATTAATATACAGTAATCAATTGACCTAAGAGGTCACTCTCTTATTAGTAACATAATTTTTTATAATTATCGTACTTTGAAGCATGTCATGCGTAGATAATACTTGTGATTTCAATAGAACCGACGTGTGTAGATATTTGGTAAGACGTTAAAAAAGAAATCTTTACATTACAAGAGAGATGTCAAATTTGACGTTTTTCACAAACTAATAATAATTTCTCTAACAAATTCTACAAAATATGATAAGTTATCTTAATTTTAATTGGTATATTAACATTCAGTGTGATTTATAGATGAGATTTATTGGCTTGATTTATCGTCTTATCTATTGACGTTATTTATAGACAAGATTTAGTGTCTGATTTATAGTCATTGTACGTCAGTTAAAATGACTTATCTACCCTAGAATATACATCTTTGTTTGCATTACATTATTTTTATTTAATATAAGCCAATGTCTGAGGAGCCTGGTGTTGATAGAAATACAATATGGCGACGACTGTAAATAAACAATTAGCAATCAAGACGGAGGATTATTATATTCAACATTGTTGGATGACACAATTTGTTTACATATATTCATAGTAGAACAGCAATGTTTTGAACTTAATCGGTGAAGTAATTGTGTCTATAATTTGAACGTGAGGAAGAACACTTTATCTTGTTATATAGTTTTATTGCAACATCTGATGCGCATTATTGTGTATTGCCAGTAATCGCTGCACCAAAATGCTCCGATACAAATATGTTAATATTGTGTTGTTCTTGTGAAAAAATAGGATAGAAAGGGGAATAAACTAAATGTTTAAATGCAATTTTAAATTTTATATACAATACTATACTTTTTGACATTTTTACAAAATTGTGTAAGAGTAAATTTTTTAAAATTTATTTTATTTTAACAATTTTAAAATGAAGTTAAAGCAAAGAGAATTTAATTAAAAATTAATATATTAACTTTATTATTATTTATATTAACGTAAATTTAAAATTAACTTACAATGGTTAACGTATATAACCGTTTAACTATGATTATTCCGCCCTCTTTGCATGTAATGTGAGAGTGCAGTTATGTCAGGGGGATGTCACTGAACTCGATCCCTATAATTAGGGATACAATAACATTCAAATCCCATGATTTTCGTCCCAAGTAGTTAACAATAGTTTCGAAAAAAGCCTAATCTTTATATTCTGTTTCTCACTTTAACTGTTACATTTATTGATACGAACGTACATTATAAAATTAATATCTTATTGTACATATTTTATAAAAATCTGTCTTATTAACTGCATAAAGTTGATTGCCCTTTTTTATAAGTGTATATATGTGGCATACCTTTACGCCATAAAATTATTGTTACAATAACGTTCAACTGCTATGATTTTAGTCCCAATCAGTTAACAATAAAATAAAAATAAGCCATAACAATGTCTTTATTTTTTCCACACGTACGTACGTAAAGATACATAATATGGACATACAATCAACATAATCTAAACTGAAATATTTACTAATATACTCAGAGGAAACATATGTCAATAAGTATTTTTTTAAAAAGCTTTTAACAATGTAGCCCAACCTTTGACATCTTTTAATCACAAGCGACAATGTTACAAAAGAATTCAAAGGACCAGCACTTGGCAATTAGGAACAAAGTTTGGTAAAGTAAAGTAGTTATCGACTACGATTATAATAAATCAATAAAAGACAAGTGACCTTTCTTTTCTAAAATTATTGGATGACATGTAGCTTAAAACTTACTGAATTTATGTCAAATATATCAGGGATGTAGGCCAAGAGGGGCTAGTTTCGTTACCACCTGTAACATAAACTAACTGAATTCATGTCAAATGTTTTAGGGATGTAAGCCATGCGGGGCTCGTGTCCCTACCACGTCTATACAGGAAAAGATCCTGCTCATTAACCATACTAAAAAGTTTTTAAAGCACTGGAATAAAACAATAATTTATTTACAAAATAATTTTTTTAAGGAAACAAGGAAGTAATTATTTAGTCACGTGCCAGCTTGTGAAGATCTCCGTGCTTACTGTGGCACGCGTGCCATAAGTTCGCAATCACTGGCCAGCTTATGAAGCTCTCCGTGCTTACTGTGGCACGCGTGCCATAAGTTCGCCATCAATTATCTACAATGTAATTTTAAGAAATCTCAAAGTATATGAACATTCAATTAAGATTAAATTTACATGCGAAACTATATTATTACTTTTTCGTCTAATGTAACCCATTTCTGATAACATGCGTAAATTTGGGCTGCGGAGATTTCGATTAGTTAATAGATTATTCGTTTGACATTTTAATCGATAAAATTCGATTAACATTTAAGAAAATAATTATATTATTGCTTTAAAATATATATTTCTTGTTAATATTTATAGTTACATATTTTTAACTCGTATTATTATTATTCATTGAGAGAAGTATAAGTAAACAAAAAAGGTTAACTTCATTTGTTTATTGCATAGTATGACATCACAAAATTTAGGAGCCATTGAATTACAGCGACTTCAGAAATCTTGTAAAATAATTAATAACCACAAACTTATAATAACCCTCAAATAAATTCATTGTTAAAACACTTATATTAACTTCATCTTTTTGTCGTGGTCGGTAAGGCAAACGAAAAAAAATGTAAAAAAGGATCCACTTCTCGATATGTTATCGAGCTTTAATTTTCACAAAAACATTTGTCACCTAACAAGGCATTGTATCAAAATTTTAAATTAATCGAATGTATCCAATTTAAATTAATCCACTTTTAGTTTATCTCTATACATTTCTATGTCGCCGTCTGCTATTGTTTACTTCAACATGTCGCTGGAGTTCTTTCCATCCTTTGTTGACCACACATCCCCCTCCCCGCCGTTTTACAGCAAGTAGAGTTCAGACACGTTTAGTCAGTAATTGTTTTTATTTCGGCGTGAATTATATTAAACGTAATTAATATTTTAAGATCCTTCTCATAAAAAAGGGATTTATAGTCTCTTTTAAGTTTTTTTTTTTATTTTATTTTTTTTAAAAATAAATTATGGGTTGTATAATTAATTTCCTTATATTAACTTTAAAGGCGGGCGGAAAAAATGTTTGTAAAAATGACGAACTCTCATTGTTCTAAGCGGGCTCAAAATTTTCGTTTAGACATGTGTCACCTAGCAACGAATTTTATCAAAGTTTATTGTCGATCGAATGAACCGCAATTAAAATTGATTTATTGCCTTGAGAAAATGCTACCCAACCCAACGATGATGCACCATCGTCTCGCTAGACAAACAACCCAACCAAACGGTGATGCACCATCGTCTCGCTAGACATACAACCCAACCCAACGGTGATGCACCATCGTCTCGCTAGATGGAAGGATGCCGACTGCCGATTTATTGCCGTAATTTATTGACGTGATATTTTGAAGTCATTTATTTTCATTAAAATTGAATGTTCTCGTTTAATAAAATCTAAGCTCAAGTCAGAATAAACATTTATTAAAATTGAATGTTCTCGTTTAATAAAACCTAAGCTCAAGTCAGAATAAACATTTATTAAAATTGAATGTTCTTGTTTAATAAAATCTAAGCTCAAGTCAGAATAAACATTTATTAAAATTGAATGTTCTCGTTTAATAAAACCTAAGCTCAAGTAAGAATAAACATTTATTAAAATTGAATTTTCTCGTTTAATTAAACGACATATCCTACATATTTTAATACGAAATGAAGATCATGGTAAATTAACAATAAGCAATCAATGCTTAATATTATTATATTCAACATTGTTGGATGACACATTTGTATATAAATGTTGGATGACACATAAATTATATAATAGTCCAAGTCACTCACTGGATCTGTAACGCTGAGGAGTGATGTACGACAGTCTAGAGCAGTTAGTTTAGTTCAAAGATCGTGTGTTGATGAGCGCTGTAAAAATATTTAATATGATTACGTCATTGTTTGGTGTGCATCGGTGCGCAAAATACAACCCTTATTATTATTAAATATTTTGCGTACATTTCAGAAAGTTTAATATTTCATATTTATCAAAAAAGTATAGGTTAGTTGGGCTTTTCGAAAAAGGTTGGCGCCGTAGGCGCCCTTAAAAAAGGGGGCGCCCCGGCACAATCTAGTTTTTATATAAATATTAATAGTAAAACAGGTATACTTTGGACTATATGGATGTAAAAAATGTGTCTGTATTTTGTCTGTGAGAAAGAAAACTTTATCTTAAAATAGAATTTCATCGCAGCTTATGGTGCGCATTATTGTTTTTTGCCCGTAATTGTTGGATAAAAAAGCTCTGATTCTGAGGTACTAAATTCTATGTTAACATTGTTGTTTTTGAGAAAATTTAGGTTTGAAGGTAAGATCTTTTTTTAAAACTTATTTTTTAAATTTTATATAAAACACCTTGAGACATTAATACAAACTTTTTTTAGTTTAATTTTTTTTCATATATATTTTTAGAAAACTTAAAATAAAATCAACTGCACACAAGGTGAAAGTAAATAAAAGATTATAACGATTACATTATGTATACTTA
The DNA here is from genome assembly GCA_002072015.1 of Radix auricularia. Lineage (NCBI taxonomy): Eukaryota > Metazoa > Mollusca > Gastropoda > Lymnaeidae > Radix > Radix auricularia. The sequence continues at coordinate 76,597 of MUZC01001204.1, read as the reverse complement.
CGTAATTAACATAACAATGCTAGCCTATATGGATCTTTAACTATATCAACACACGTGACATCATATACTACTCATATATTTATGCAAGTGGCATGCCAACTGAAATCGTTCACTATAATTAGGAATACAATGGCACTGTGTTGTACTACACATATATTTATGTAAGTGGCATGCCCACTGAAATCGCTCCCTATAATTAGGAACACAATAACACTGTGTTGTACTACACATATATTTATGTAAGTGGCATGCCCACTGAAATCGCTCCCTATAATTAGGAATACAATAACACTGTTTTGTACTACACATATATTTATGTAAGTGGCATGCCCACTGAAATCGCTCCCTATAATTAGGAATACAATGGCACAGTGTTGTGATTGTTTATTATGAAAAAGGAAATTTTGATGTAACGACTCGGTGATGTGAAAATGATGACATTAAGATACTATTATAGGACAGCGGTGTAAAAACAATGTGAAAATGATGACATTAAGATACTATTATAGGACAGCGGTGTAAAACAATGTGAAAATGATGACATTAAGATACTATTATAGGACAGCGGTGTAAAAACAATGTGAAAATGGTGACATTAAGATACTATTATAGGACAGCTCGGTGATGTGAAAATGATGACATTAAGATACTATTATAGGACAGCGGTGTAAAAACAATGTGAAAATGATGACATTAAGATACTATTATAGGACAGCGGTGTAAAAACAATGTGAAAATGATGACATTAAGATACTATTATAGGACAGCGGTGTAAAAACAATGAGCACAAGGATGCTGAAGTGATTTTTTTATTTTGGGGGGCGGGGGTGGTAGGGGGGCTAAACTGTATCATAAAGATAATGGGCGGTAATGGTATGATGATATGGCGATTTGTTTCTATTTCCTTGCTGACTTCTGCTGTAATTAACCAAACTTTACATGACTTGCCCCTACTTAGTGGATCAAACCCCCAGCATTTATTTTTGTCATATAGTGAAGATCATTCAATGAATAAAATATGATTGTGCCACCAAAATTTTTTAACAAATATATATATTTATGGCTAGTGTTATTTTTTAAAGTATGTTTGAATCAGGATTGTAGACATACGTGAGTTTGGATGGAGGGCTAGATAAAAAAAAAAAAAAAACTTTGGCGATACGCAACGGGAAACAAAAATGTGCTGCTGTTTTCAAAGGCAAAGCCACCAAGGTCATCTAGCCCTTCCTAGATATCTGTCTTGTGTTCTCATTTGTGTCCTACTGAGTCGACCGCACTTCCAAAAGCATTTAGTTTTGTCATTATAACTAGATATCTGTCTTGTGTTCTCATTTGTGTCCTACTGAGTCGACAGCACTTCCAAAAGCATTTAGTTTTGTCACTATAACTAGATATCTGTCATGTGTTCTCATTTGTGTCCTACTGAGTTGACAGGACTTCCAAAAGCTTTTAGTTTTGTCATTATAACTAGATATCTGTTTTGTGTTCTCGTGTGTTTCCTACTGAGTCGACAGCATTTCCAAAAGCATTTAGTTTTCTCATTATAACTAGATATCTGTCTTATGTTCTCGTGTGTTTCCTACTGAGTCGACAGCATTTCCAAAAGCTTTAGTTGTGTCATTATAACTAGATATCTGTCTTGTGTTTTCAAATGTGTCCTACTGAGTCGACAGGACTTCCAAAAGCATTTAGTTTTGTCATTATAACTAGATATCTGTCTTGTGTTCTCATTTGTGTCCTACTGAGTCGACAGGACTTCCAAAAGCATTTAGTTTTGTCATTATAACTAGATATCTGTCTTGTGTTCTCATTTGTGTCTTACTGAGTCGACAGGACTTCCAAAAGCATTTAGTTTTGTCATTATAATTAAAATCATTCAACGATTCAAATATTATTAGAAAAAAAGAACAAGAACATAGCAGGTGTTGATTTTAAAAACAAAAAAAAAAGTACGGTTGGGATATGCGTGGAGACACTTGTAAAGGGTGGGGGGGAGTTTAGATAAACAACATTGCCCGCTCAATCCATAACGAAGACATGCGGCGTATTTCAAAGCCAATTTGATTTCTAGCCCTTTCCACTTTACATTACGTATCGGCGAGTATTTCTATTTTCCTTACTTGAAGAACTCAAAGAACTCCAATATTTTAGTTTTAATTATTTTTGTTTTCTGTTCAAGGGGAAAAAACGTATCAAAATACATTAAAGTTTGTCGGAACCGTGTTTTATTTCCGTTTGACAGTTTTATCTTTTTTAGCGTGTTCATGTTAAACACATTTTACAGCATATATTTTAAACGAAAAGTTTCAATTTTGATAAATTATTCGCAAACTGAAATGTAAACACAGAAGAGCCGCAGTGCAAACATGTTGGTAAAGATATTGCAGAAATATTTTAACGGGTACCCGAGCGCAATTTCACTACCCGGTTAATTGCTCGGCAACGGATACCCGGGTGACGGGTACCTTTTGACAGGCCGAGACATAACTAGAATTTTGTATTTTCTGTGTGTTTTGCCCTGCGTATTATAATGAACATTCTTAAAGCAAGTATCGTAGATAAATGATTCATAGTAAAAAACTTGGACATTTCCGTTTTTTTAAATTTTTCTAATTCAGTTTGTGGGGGATCATCCCATTTCTTTAGCTGTTTGATTAAAATTATTGGTTAATATACATCTTTAAAGATACTTTCAGTTGTGACTGAAGATAGATAGGCCACATAGGTTTAGAGAGTTGCAGCACATTTTTTGTAAGAAGATTAATAGAATTTGATATTTTTATGACTTAAGAAAACAATTTGCTCTTTGCATTTTATTTGGATATAAATTATTTTCAGTTACACATGTAGATTTACATAAAAAAAAATATTTAAGCTAGACAAAAATATAGACTATATCATTCTCATTAGTTTTGAAAATTGTAAGATTACAAAGATTTCTTTGTAAAAAGAGACATATATTATTATTAATCTAATTCGTCAGTAATTGTTTTTCTTGGTGCCAAGTTTACGGGGAATCCAATTTGTATACACATAATTATAGCGCAACAGCAATATTTGAAACTAAATTAGTGTAGAAATAGTGTCTGTAGATCTATTTGTCAGTGAGAAAAAACACATCATTTTGAAATTTAGTTATTTTCGCAACTTCTGATGCGCATTATTGTGTATTGCTCGTAATCGCTGCACCAACAAGCTCCGATTAAAAAATATGTTAACAGTGTGTTGCGTTTGAGAAAACGTATTAAAAAAAGAATTTTAAAAAAAATTTAACGTAATTTTAAATTTCATTTAAAATACCGTGATACATTATTATAGACTTGTGTTAGTTTTTTTTTTTAAAGTGATATTTTTAAAGTAAATTTAAATGTAGTATACACTAAACAAATTTAAAGATATAATACAATTTTACTGTATCATTATTGATACTTAATTAAACTTGAAAATTAACGTAAAAAAGTTAGATTCTATGGATGATTAACTTTGTCAAAACAGTTCACGTTTCCTCCAAATGATGAAACGCTTATATTATTTAAGTGGCATGCCACTTAACTCGATCCCTTTAATTAGGGATAAAATGACTTAAAAATGCAATAATTTTCGTCTCATGCAGTTAACAATGAAACTGAAAAATAGCAACCTAGTCTCTATTTTCTGCTATTTATCAATTTATAATGATCCACATTAGTTATAATTAGTAAAAAATATAATTAACATATTTTAATTGGACTTAGTTCCTAAATTTACCATACTAAAATTAATTGACGATTAGAATTTTTAACAAATAACTGATAAAATTGCATCCCAATATCTAACATATTTTAATCTAACGCGGACATTATATAAAAGAATTCATAGTACCAGCACTTAGCGATACAGAACATTGTTTGGTAAAGTAAACTAGAAGCGATGCTTGCTAACTGTGTCTTTCAAACCATAGATCAACCCTTACTGATCTTGAACGTACTCTTTAAAAATCCCAAATTATAAGAACATTCAGAAAGAGAAGCTTTAGACTACATATCAAACAGTTTTCTGATGTGATGTAAATGTGTAAACAATTCTTGAGAATATATATAGAAAATAGTATCGTCCATAGATGATCTGTTGCTAAGTGATGAAGTTTTTTAAGTAGTGTTAGATACCCATTTGGATCGAGTTAACTAAGTGACGGCCTAGGTCCCGAGAACAAATCCTTGCATTTGCATGTATTCGAACTCGTGACCATAGGTTTGCATGTTGATCGCGCTGCAACTGGACCACCGTAGCTAGCATAAATATGTTTTCGTTTTGCTGGCATAAAGCTAAAAACTTTGGTAATGGGATATGTAAGTGTTATTCTATATGTCTAATTGTCTGATAGACTACATGACTGATTGTCTGATAGACTGCATGACTAATTATCTGATAGACTGCATGAATGATTGATAGACTACATGACTGATTGTCTGATAGGCTACATGACTGATTGTCTGATAGACTACATGACTGATTGTGTGATAGACTACATGACTGATTGTCTGATAGACTACATGACTGATTGTTTGATAGACTATATGACTGATTGTCTGACAGACTACATGACAGATTATCTGATAAAACTACATAACTGATTGTCTGATAGACTACATGACAAATTATCTGATAAAACTACATAACTGATTGTCTGATATACTACATGACTGGTTGTCTAATAGACTACTATACTGATTGCCTAGTAGACTACATGACAGATTAGCTGAAAGACTGCCTAATAAGCTGACTTCCTTTAAATACTTGTTGAAAAAGAAATTTAAAAAAAACTATCAATAATACAGTTAAATAACATCGGTACAGTAATAAAAAATATGTTTCCATGAATAAGATTATAGCAGTTGTCTCTCTTTTATCAATGGTGTTTTTTCATGATTTCTCCACCTGTCACTAAATCATAAGCGGCGTATGTTACGTTGCGGGTTGGCTAGTAAATTGTATTTTAATACAAAAACTAAACTTCTGAAACACACAGTATTCTAAATAAAGAATAATGTTAAACTTTTTGTGTTTAAAGTGTTATCAAGAAATGAGATTAATTTTGATGAAAATCATTTTCCTGATTAAAATTTCACCCTAAAAGAAAATGACTTGCCTACTACTTTTAAGTTCGGTAGCTGAAAGTCAAAATTGGAAGGAACTTGTACTCCAGGCAATGTCGTCAGATTAGGAAGTAAGATTCCCTTTGTTACCATTGTCTGTGGTGAAGTGGAGGACACTCGAACAACTGTAAGGCTGATATAAATAACACTTTATTTGAGTAATACGTTGTAACTAAGATTACTTAGCTTTGATGACAATAAAATAATACTATAAAATAAGAATTTAAAGTAATGTAAATGATCTTATAAAGTATCATCTAATTAGAAAATATAATTAAAATATCGAGTAGTTTAAAACACAAAGATAAAATTTTACTACCAATGTACATATCTCTAATAAGCCACCAAAAACACACCACACAACCAATGTACATGGCTCTAGTAAGCCACCAAACAACATAATACCAATGTAATGTGTCTCCAATAAGCCACCAAACAACACACCACACTACCAATGTAAATAGCACTAATAAGCAACCAAACACACCAAACACCTTATTGCCAATTTACATATATCTATTAAGCCACCAAACACACCAAAACCATATTGCCAAATTACATATCTCTATTAAGCCACCAAACACACCAAACACCATATTGCCAATTTACATATCTCTATTAAGCCACAAAACACACCAAAAACCATATTGCTAATTTACAGTTCTCTATTAAGCCACCAAACACACCAAACATCATATTGCCAATTTACATATCTGTATTAAGCCACCAAACACACCAAACACCATGCTGCCAATTTACATATCTTTATTAAGCCACCAAACAACACACCACATTACCAATGTAATGTGTCTCTAATATGCCACCAAACACACCTAACACAATACTGCCAATTCACATATCTCTTATAAGCCACCAAACACAACAATCACCATATTGCCAATTCACATATCTTTAATAAGCCACCAAACACACCAAACACCATACTGCCAATTTACATATCTCTAATAAGCCACCAAACACCATATTGCCAATTCACATATCTCAAATAAGCCACCAAACACACCAAACACCATACTGCCAATTCACATATCTCTTATAAGCCACCAAACACACCAAACACTATACTGTATGTTTATATAGAATGTCAAATACGTTTATTTCCTTTGTGTGGGAAGGGCTGTGTCTGTTGTCATTGTTAAATTAAACCTTGCAAAATTGGACATGCATAATTTTAGCCTCTGGCCCCGTATTATAATTAACGGCCCACCATTCTTTGAGGCAAACAGACTTCCAAGTCCAGACACCAGACCAAATTGTATCGTGTTTAAAACCCTCCACATGACATCACAACTAACTTTTGTCTGACATCTGAACATACATTTTATGTAAGAATAGGTCAACAAGCCACCAAGGGAAACAGAAAGTTGACAAGTCACGTGGTTATTAAAAAAAATAATTAAATCTAAAAAAAATAAATATGGAAGCTTTTTAATTGATAATTTGCTAAAAGTTTCTTTTATATGTGTGTGAGTTAGTCTTCTGGACTACAAATAACAACATTCTTTGCATTTAGCGCATTTTAAGCATTTCACGCATGGCTTATGTAAACTGGTGACTGAAGAAATCGTGGCTATTTAACAGAGGTAAATCCCATATATATATATATATATATATATATATCCTATGGTGGATAAAGGGGGGGGGATGAGCGGGCTAAAGCCACGGACGATTTGGGGCCCTCAAACTTTTTATATTTTATAATAAAAGTGTACTAATGTTTGCACGAACCCTTGAAAATATAATAAATTAAATACATTTATAAACATTATCTATTGAACTGATCGCGATTACAAAGTTGCAAAGTCTAATTGAGAGATTTTCCCAGCAATGGGTAAAAAATTCCCAAATTGGGCTAAAAATTCCGAAATGCATTAAAAGTTTGGGGAAAAATCTGAAAAGTGAAAACTTCTATTAAATGCTTTCACTTACATTTTAATGATATTTGACTTCCAAATTTAAAAAATCATGTTAAGCCTGGTACCTATTGGAATTCAGGACGTGTTAGCGTATTTTTATATTATGTATCAGTACTTATGTTAGATATCAGAATTATGCATTTATCAGTAATTGTGTTTAGATTTTAGACATATTTTTATGAATTTTCTTGCGTAATGAATATATCTGATATTTTTTTATTTAAAAGTCATTTCTTTACATTTAAAAAAAAATATTATTTTCTCTTTAATCCAACTACAAGTCACCACAAATGATAACGTAAAGCTCTCTAAACTTTTACACATATTCTAATGACATCAACTAAAAAAAAATTTATTCTTTTGCACCCATTAGCACCACTCTTCAATGCTTGAAGAATTATGCATGCAACTTCCGGCAATGGCGACCGTTCCCTGCGCTAGTGTTACCTCTCGATTCGAAATATTTTTGGGTAGTTTTAACGGGGTTTTTAAACGGATCGAGTAACTGAGTGTTGATGCACAAATGGCAGGTCAGGGCATACAAAAAACATATATACATCATGGGTCTAGGACTTATGGTTGCTGAGGTCTAGGGTGATGACAGACGGACGGACAGACAAAGCGGGTGCAATAGCGATTTCGACATCTCGAAAATGCGCTAAAAAATAAATATTTTTGCATTTTGAAGGCAATTTTTAAAAGGGTACTTTAAATTTTTTTTTTAATCTGTACGTTTTTTGTTTTTGGTAACAACTTGGCTACAAAGCCAAAATATAGCTTAAACTTTTAAATTATAACTTCATGAATTAAAAAAAAAAGTTATTTGGATACTCTTGTAATTTAAATTTGTCTGTAATTAATAAAAATATATTTTTAAAAATTAATGTTTTCTAATTTATTAATAATGAATCAATCATACATGGTTACATACATTGTTATATGTTTACATATTATTAAAAATGTGGTCCTTTATATGTAAAAAACATTTTGTGATGATTCCGGCTCAAACTAATTGATTGTATTATTTGAAAGTAATACATTTACACAATCTGACTGTAAACTGTCTGCAGTCTACTGGCAGTGACAATGTTAGGAAAAACGTAGCAAAATCGTCAGGGGAAAAAAAAACTAGACCCGAAAAATAATTCATGTTAAGCCTGATCCCTTTTTGGACTCAGGACGTGTTAGCGCATTTTCGTATTATGTATCAGTACTTATGTTAGATATCAGCATTATGTAGTTATTAGTAATTGTATTAAGATTTTAGACATATGTTAAAAAAATTTCTTGTGAATATAACTGAAATTGTTTTTATTTAAAAGTCGTTTCTTTACATATTAATTTTTTTTTATTTTCTCTTTACTCTAACTACAAGTGGTTTGTGGTGACTGAAATAGGAATCATAAATGAAACATTCTAAATTGTAATCAGCTAATCGCCCAAATACTCCGTCAATTGTTGTTTGATAGATCGTGGTTGTCATTCTTGTTGAAAGTAGTTGCATGTTGAAGCTTCTTTCAAAAAAAAATTCAATTTCTGCCCCTGGGCCGCTAAGATCTTGATTGAAGTCACCACAAATGATGATGTAAAACTCTCTAAACTTTTACACATATTCTAATGACATCAACAAAAAAAACTAATACTTTTGCACACTTTCGCACCACTAACCAATAACTTTAACACCAAACACACCACCGTGCGCAACTCACAAGTTCCATTAAGTTCGTTGACTTAAAGTCCTACGGAACTTCAAGGAGCTCTACTGCTACTACAAGAGGTCGGATCGAGTAACTGAGGGTTGATGCACAAATGGCAGGTCAGGACATACAAAAAATATATATAAATCAGGGGTCTAGGACTTATGGATGCTGAGATCTAGGGTGATGACAGACAGACGGACGGACGGACAGACGGACAAAACGGACACAATAGCGCGTTCCACTTCTCGAAAATGCGCTAAAAACCTAGACACGCTAAAAATAAAAAAAATGACGTCAAAAAGCCTCGCACCAACACAAAAAAGTATTTCTTATTTGAAAATAAGCATGTTTCAAACTGTTCTATTTTATTTTCATCCAAGAGTGTAATTATTTTCTTTATAATAGTTAATCATAAAAATTCCCATTTGTTGGGTAAAATCTTTATAAATTCCTAAGTTCCCATTTTAAAAAATTTGGCTAAAAAAAGCCACGATTCGGGAAATTTCTTACGACTTCTGCGCGATTCAGACCTGACAGTCTTAATAATCTATAAAACTTGGCTCACTTACAGAATATAGTTTAAAATATAGTTAATTTTTTAAAATTTTCTTCATTTAGACAAGCTCCGCTGGTCGTGGGGAAAGGGCATAGGCTTGTGATGCAAATGGTGTCGGGTTCGTGTTCCAGTGGTGGAATGTAAAAGGTTTTGTTTTCACACTCAATTTTTAACACACCGGTGAACATTTTAAACAGTTATTTCTTCGCGTTTGTTTCTTTTTTCATTATTAATATTTAGTTACAGTCTTATATTAGCTGTTGGCAATCATATTTTAAGGGACGCTGGCTAAATAGGGCCCCCGTTTGATTGCAGCCAGGGGCCCCGTGCAGTCTTAATCCGCCCCTGTATATATCAGCTGTTATGTTCATCATTGATCCACAAGGTTTTATTTATTTCAGGTTTACATTAACATCAATATTTGATATTAGGGGTTGTAGGGTCAGCAAATTTTTTGTTCAAGAGCTAAAGCATCTTATCCTTGTTTTAGAAATACAACAATTTTAATTTCCTGAAATGCACACAAAGCAATTTATAATTATAAATCGTTAAATCATATTTTTACATGGTTAGCCTTTCCAAAATGTATACATAAACTTAAAAAATGTCGCCATAAAATACTAAATTACGGAGAAACACACCAGAGATATTTAAAACTGCTGTGTACTTTTGTATTATTTTAAATAAACCTTTAATATTTAAGTATTTTAGACACCACCTGATGCACACCTTGTTATTTAAATATAAGCTTAGACAATGTCGTCAAAGCGATGCTCATACAATGAGTGAGAGAGTGGCGTGTGTTGTTATATGATTTTTTATCTTCTTTGATGAAAAAATGTAAATTAAAAAAAAAATTGATAATAAACAGTGTTTTTAAAAACTTTCTGTAATGTTATTTATGAACATAATTTTTGACGAAATCATTGACGTCATTTATTGAGATGAAGTGCGTGCCCTCTTATCGCTAAAATCTCGTGATGGCATTCAAGTAGGGGAAGCCAACCACACAGCTAGGAGTGAGAAAAAGAAGAGCCAGGAGAAAGGGAAAGGGGGAGAAGAGGGCGAACAGAAACCATGTATATATATTGACAAGATCTATTGACGTGAATTTGGTACCTGATTTATTGACGTGAATTATTGACGTGATTTCTTGACGAGATTTATTGCCGTCAATTAGGAAGTTTATATAATGACGTAATTTATTGAATTGATTTATATGTTAAAATGACTTACTTTCCTAGAATTTGTATCTTAGTTATATAATATTATTTGTGATCTGACATGAGCCACTCTTTAAGACTGTCAGTACACTACCACACAAAGTGTCAAGTAAAACTTTGGTGTTTATGAAGATAATAGAAAAACAAGGACGATTAACATTCTATATTTAAACATTTTTTACCACAACATTCTGTGGGTAGGAAAAAAATCAATTTATATAACCCCAAGATAGTATATTAGCATGTAAATTTATGAAACTTACCAAAACTTACAAATATCTTAAAATAGTTATTATATTACTTTTAAATTAAGTCCCATGACTTCTTTCATAAAAGTTTAATGTTCTCGTTTATTAAAACTTAAGCTCAAGTACGTATAAAAAGTTATTAACATTTATCTCAAGTTAGAATAAACATTACAACTTAATCTCAAGTCCGAATTAACATTTATTAAAATTTAAACTAATTCAGAATAAACACTTATTAAAATAGTATGTACTTTAAAAAGATTAAATAAGAATGATAAACGCCATAACCAGCATATTTTAATAAGAAATAATGATCATAGCAAAAGAACAATTAGCTATAAATGCTTAAGATTATGAGTTTCAAATTGTTTGATGGCACAAGTTGTTTACAAATATTTAATGAAATACAGCAATAATTTTATCCTAATTGTGTCTGAATTGTATCATTGGGAAAGAACACTTTATTTTAAAATAGAATTTCATTGCAACTTCTGATGCGCATTATTGTTTATAGCCCATTAACTCTGCACTACAAAGCTCCGATAAAATACATGTTAATATTGTGTTGTTCTTTAGAGAATTTAGTTAGAAGCCTATAATTTTAAATTTTTAAACTTAATTTTTTTTATACATTACCGTGAAACATTATTAATATATTTTGTTCATTTAATTTTTTTTAAAAAATATATTTTATAGTAGTTTAAGCTAATGCTCACAAAAATAAAATGTACATAAACAATTGATTAGAACTATTACATTATTTAAATTAACATTAACTATAATATAATCTTATTAAGGTTATCCTTTATGTATGTTTAACAATATCAACTGTACTATAATACTGTTCGTGTTTTAAGACATTTATGTAAGTGGCATGCCACTGAACTCGATCCCTATATCATTAGGGATACAAAGACATTCAAATGTAATGATTTTTTTGCCCAAATCAATTAACATTAGATCCGAAAAAATCTAATCGTGTCTCAAGTTTCTGTTATTTCTCAATTTATAATGATCCATACGATTGAAAACTAACGTAGAAATAAAATCAACATAATTTTAATTAATTTAGTTACTAAAATAACAAAAGTAAAAATCTTTGAAATTAAATTTTCTGTGGTCTCATACCGTGAATGTTGTCTAATGTCTTCTTCTGTGAAACAATTGATAGTTATGTATTTAAATTATATATCTGTTATCATACATCAAATGTTGTCTAATGTCTTCTTCTGTGAAACAATTGATAGTTATGTATTTAGATTATATATGTGTTATCATACATCAAATGTTGTCAATTGTCTTCTGTGAAACAATTGATAGTTATGTATTTAGATTATATATGTGTTATCATACTTGATATATTGTCAATTGTCTTCTGTTAAACAATTGATAGTTATGTATTTAAATTATATATGTAATTATATATGTGTTATCATACATCAAATTTTGTCCATTGTCTTCTGTTAAACAATTGATAGTTATGTATTTAAATTATATGTGTTTTCATGCATCAAATGTTGTCAATCGTCTTCTGTTAAACAATCGATAGTTATGTAATTAAATTATAATTTTCTGAATTAATCTAGAAATTATTACTATTATCAAGAGAATACTTTAAATTACAATTATGAAAATTATTCTAAAATGCTTTGTGTAAGCTTTTATTATTTTTATTTTTTTTATTTAATAATCTGCCATCTTTATATACTTTATTCTAAAGCGAACATGCTCAAATCATCATAACGAATGATCCCCACTGAGCTCTAAATATCAAATTGGGTGTTCAAATGAGCATAACGCATGATCCCCAATGGGGTCTAAATTTCAAAATTGGTGTTCAAATGAGCATAACAAATGATCCCCACTTTTGTCTAAATATCAAAGTGGGTGTTCAAATGAGCATAACGAATGATCCCCGCTGGTGTGATAATTTAAAATGTGGGTGTTCAAATAATCATAACGAATGAACCCCACTGGGGTGTAAATATCAAAGTGGGTGTTCAAATGAGCATAACGAAAGATCCCAGCTGGAGTCAAAATATCACAGAGGGCAAGTGTATTAGGATGACATGTAAAAAGCGTGTGGGGGGGGGGAGGGACGGCACCAATGATTTTTGTGTTCACTTGTGTTGTTCCATCTCAAAATAACATATTAATCGTTGTGGAGTTGTTGTCATGTCTTGGGTTCAAGCATCAGAGAGAACAATTAAAATAAAATAAAGTTTTCATTCTGTCTGTTCTTTTCCCTATTTTTTTTTTTTTGTTGCGAAAATGACTAACCCCAGTGTCCGCAAATAACAGTATATAGTTGCCAAGGGATGGTAGTAAAGGATTAAGGGCAGGTAACACCAACAGATCACAGTGTATGGTTGGCAAGAGATGATATTAAAGTGTTAAGGGCAGGTAACACCAACAGATCACAGTATTTGGTTGGCAAGAGATGATATTAAAGTGTTAAGGGCAGGTAACACAAACAAATCTCAGTATATGGTTGGCAAGGGATGATATTAAAGTGTTAAGGGCAGGTAACACCAACAGATCACAGTATATGGTTGGCAAGAGATGATATTAAAGTGTTAAGGGCAGGTAACACCAACAGATCACAGTATATGGTTGGCAAGAGATGATATTAAAGTGTTAAGGGCAGGTAACACCAACAGATCACAGTATATGGTTGGCAAGAGATGATATTAAAGTGTTAAGGGCAGGTAACACCAACAAATCACAGTATATGGTTGGCAAGGGATGGTAGTAAAGGGTGGAGGGCAGGTAACACCAACAAATCACGTATATGGTTGGCAAGGGATGGTAGTAAAGGATTAAGGGCAGGTAACACCAACAAATCACGTATATGGTTGGCAAGGGATGGTAGTAAAGGATTAAGGGCAGGTAACACCAACAAATCACAGTATATGGTTGGCAAGGGATGGTAGTAAAGGGTTAAGGGCAGGTAACACCAACCGCTGTGTAGATCGACGTCTCCTCGTTCACTCACTTTGTTTCCTTACTGTGTGCTGCTGTTTGTGTTTGTTGTCTCAGCCCCATTCGTATTTTTGCACTATTTATTAATGAGCATATATGCGGCGTATGCTACGCCGCGGTTCGTTTCTGGTTTTATTTATAATCATTATTCTAACATATGTGAATACCAATGCCCTGAAAAGCGATTCCAAATCTAATATTTAGTGTTGTTAAAAAAAAAAAGTTTAAATCGCTTTTATTATCTAAAAACGTATACAACACTTATTCTTAGTTGTTGATTTTTTTTTTAATATTTAAAAAAAAATAATTAAAAAGTGAATGTTCGTGACAATTTAGTGTTACATCACGGGAACTCTGGTAAGGTCTTAGTTTATACATTTTTGTAAGTTCGAAGTATGTACATTTTTGATATAGTATTAAACTAATACATAGCTGCTACACAAATAAAATGCAAAATAATTCTATTTTATATCTTAAATTAGTTTAGCTTTAACCTGCAGAATATGTTGAACTAAATTTTATTTACTTATTTATTGTTTCTCCCTTTTGACAGTGAGCGAGGTCAAGTGGCATGCCACTTTGATAAAATGGTTGGCTCTTCAAGGTTATCATGTATCTTTTTTGTGCAAGGTCCTATAAATTGTTACAAAAACGCGTATACTTAGAGTAATATTATACATATAATTGTTTTCATGATCCTAATGTATGTGTTGTGTATATATAAGTTCCATTCAAACCAACATTAAAGCAACACAAAAATATTGTTTGGCTTCCTTATGTCTCGTAAGACGACGGAATATTCTGTGCCCCTGTAGGATTTCTGCGCGTCATCTTGCAGCTTCTGCTGTGGCTGTGCAAGCTCACTCGCGAATGGCAGACTTTGCTGCACTTCTCACACTGAAAGTTAGTGCTGTTGGTTGGCTGAGTTGTTCTGCGTTTCCTCCTTAGTCGAACTTCGTCTGCGACCTGTTGCAGGCATTTTTCCCCTGCTTCTAGCCCAGCAGTCAATGCCTGTCTCCAACTGCACCTGTCCCCAGCGAGTTCCTCCCAGCTATTAGTGTCAATGTCTATTACACACATCTTTGTAACGGAGGTGAGGCCGGCCTGCGGATCTCTTTCCTATTAAGTAATCTCAAAAGTGGTGGAGGTGGATCGGTCATACACTAAATAAAACATGTTTCTAATATAACAAAACAAGCCCTGAAATGGAACCTACAAGGTAAACGGAAAATGGGCCGAAAATGGGAGACAGACATCAATAGAATTGGCCACGAATGGAAGATCCTGGAGAAACTGGCCCAGGATAGAGATGCATGGAGTGCTCTTGTAGGTGTTTTATGTCCTAGGAGTAAGTGTAGACACCGAAGATTACCGGTGGATGTCCCTAATGAACGAGAAGGCGCAACAACAAACTCAACAACTTGCTGGTAGTTTCTTTGTTCTTATTTTGGTTGGTCAGTCTTCATTTATATAGTAAACAATATTTTTTATTATTATCGTACCTTAAAGCATGTCATACATAGATAATACTTGTGAATTCAATAGATCCGTGTGTGTAAATATTTGGTAAGACGTTACATAAGAAATCGTTTTAGTGTAACTCCCTATGTCAAATTTATCTAACAAATTCTACCCATTATGATAAGTTATTTTTATTTTAATCAGTACATTTAAATTAAGTGTGATATTTTGATGAGATTTATTGACTTGATTTATTGACTAATAAATTGACGTTATTGATAGACTTGATTGAGTGTCTGATTTATAGACATAATGCGTCAGTTAAAATGACTTGGCTACCCTAGAATATACATCATTGTTTGCATTACATTATTTTTGATTGAACATGAGCCAAGTTCTGAGAAGTCTGGTGTTGATAGAAATACAATATGACGACGACTGTAAATGTACAATTAGCAATCAAGACTTAAGATTATTATCTTTAACATTGTTGGATGACACAATTTGTATACAAATATCAATAGTACAACAGCAATATTTTGAACTAAATGTGTGAAGTAATAATTGTGTCTATAATTGGAACGTGAGGAAAAACACTTTATCTTGTGATATAATTTTATTGCAACATCTGATGCGCATTATTGTGTATTGCCAGTAATCGCTGCACCAAAATGCTCCGTTACAAATATATGTAAAGATTGTGTTGTTCTTTAGAAAAGTTAGGATAAAAGGCAATAAACTTAACCTGTTTAATGCAATTTTAATTTTTTTATCCCATACTATACTGTTTCACATTTTTATTTACTTGTGTTTGTTTAAACTTTTAAATATGTATATATATATTTGAATTTTAAAAGGAAGTTAAAACAAAGACAATTTAAATAAAAGTAACATATTAACTTTTTTCAGTATTTATACTAACGTAGACTTTAATATTAACTTATAATTAATTGTTAACCTATATGAATGTTTAACTACATTTCCGTGATATATGGTTTTGTACATTACTAGTACTTTTATGTCAGTGTCATGCCACTGAAGTCGATCCCTATAACTAGGGATATGTCACGTGAAAATATGCGGTGTGTCATGGTCAAAAACAGGCCAAGAAAAGGTCACGGGTAAATGTTCACGAGAACACAGAGAGGGAGAGAGGTTGAAGAGAGAGAGAGATGGCTGTGCTGTGTTGAGACTGATAACTTCTTTTTGTAGAAAGTGTACATACGTTAAGTTGCGGCATTAAAGATTTCTTTGTTTACAAAGAACAAGGACTTCAATGTTATTGTGGTGTGGAAGAGATTGCTGTCAATTAACGTTCGAAAAGTGAGAAACGGAGCACACTGTTACATAATTTGGGTCAGAACCGGTCATCCATGTTACATTGGTGTGAGAACGGACCATCCTGTTACATTGGTGTCAGAAGTGGGCGCTTAGTGACAGAAGCGATCCCCACGTTACATAAACTGTGTGTTACATTTAAGTGTCAGAAGTGAAAACTACATTCTTTCGGAAAATAAATTGTGATCAAGACCATTCCTAAAGGATTATCTAAATCAAATTTCGGTGTGATACTTATTAATAAATTCAACAAGTGTACATTGTGTAATATAAGTGAAATTCAGTGACACCTAAAGTGAACAAATTCAAAATGGATTATTATGAAAAATTTACCGCCATAGCTGAAAAATATGGACTTCATGGCAAAGAACTACTTAAATTCGTTGAAGAGAAATTAAAAGTAGCCAAAGAAGAAGAAAAAGAAAAGCAAGCTATTAAAAGAGAAGAACGAAATGCAAGAAGAGAAATAGAAAGAGAAGAAAGAAATGCAAGATTGGAAGTGGAGCAACTGAAAAAGGAAAATCTGAAGTTACATATTGATTTACAGGAAAGAGATCACAATCCAGGGAAAACAACACAAATGCAAGGCCAACAACAAACGAAATAATTAAAGTTAGGAAATATGATAGCAAAAAAGAGGAGATAGATGTTTATTTGGACTACTTTGAATCAGTTGTGAATGTAAAGGGAGTTGAAGAGACAAATTGGCCTACACAGCTTATGACAAAACTTACAGGCGAAGCTTTTGAGGCATATAACAGTATAGCAAAAAATGATAGGAACATTTACAAAAATGTAAAAAAGGCCCTATTATTCCATTTTGGAAAATCTGAAAATGACTACAGAAGAGAATTTCACGAAATCAGAATAAAAAGGGACAAAGACCCACAAATAATTGTGCACGAAGCGCAAATAAAACTGACAAAATGGCTAGACCTGGCAGCTATAGACACCAACGATCCCAGAGCCATACTGGACATGGTTTTAATAGATAAAGTTTTGGAGAACGCAACACCAGCATTATTCACTTATTTAGCTGACAAGAAAATTCGAACCCAGACTGAACTAAAAAATTCACTAAGAACATTCAAGGACTCACATCCCGAAGTTGAAATGGACAAAAGACATGATTTCTTGGCAACAGACCAAAACTACAAACCAGGAATCATTTGCTATTACTGCGGCAAGAGAGGTCACCTTGCAAGACACTGTTATTTCAACGAAGGACAGACTTCACCCAAGGTCAGCCCAACACGAAACAACATAGAAAAAAGTTATGGACAGGGTCAATTTGAAAGAGAAAACAAAAAATCTTGGAGAGGAAGACATAATCACAATTTAAACTATAGAGATTAATATCAAAACAAAAAAGCATGGAGAGGTAGATATGACTTTTATTCAAGAAACAGAAATTATAAAAAAAAATATGAAAAAAATGATGAACAAAACTTGGACAGTTGGAAAAATATAAATCGAGAAGACATACGTGCCAGTGATACCGTGGCAGCTATTAATAGCCAAGGACGACTTAAATTTTACCCCGTGTATGTCAACAACAAAAAATGCATGTGTCTACGGGACTCAGGCTGCACAACAATTGTAGCACACGGCAGGATAGTAGAAAAAGAATACTATGATGGCAAAACAGACACACTGACGATGGCCAATGGGACAAAAATAGATTGCCCCACTGCTATACTCAACATCAACACACCCTGGTTTCATGGTGAAGCTAGAGCAAGAGTTCTAAAGAATGCAATTTGCGACCTAATTGTAGGCAACATTGAAGGTTTTGTTGATTATGCTGATGAAATGTACAAAGAATGGCACGACAACAATTACCAAATTTGTGCCAATGTAGAAACAAGAGCCACCACAAGAAGAAAAGAGAAGACAGACATTGAAGTTTTATGAAAATATTCAAATAGGAACTACACTAATGTCCAATCAAGAATTTTAAAAACTTCAAGAGGAAGATGAAACAATGAACGAATAAAAAATGGAACTCATCAATGATAGTCAAACAGACCACAACAAACATTACAAACTACACAGAGGAATACTGATCAAGCTAGAAAAAGTAAAAGAGTGGTTGTTCCCGAGAGACTGCAAGAAACCATAGTAAAAATGGCACATGACAGTCCGCTAGGAGGACATTTCGGGGCCAAGAAGACAATTGCTTCAATAGCAGATAATTTTTATTGGCCTGGCATGATTAAACAAATAAAAGGATACATCAAGAAATGTACTGTGTGTTTACGACACAACCAAAAAGATGGAAAGCACACAGCACCAATACAGTCTTCCTGTTTGAGAAGATTGCCATAGACCTGATTGGACCATTCAAAAAGATGTCAAAGAAAAAACATAGATATGCCTTGACTATAGTTGACTTAGCCACTAGATGGGCAGAAGCTATTCCACTAAAACAAATAGATGCAGAGAGTATTTGTACTTCACTACTCAATGAATTCAGCAGATATGGGTTTCCCCAAACCATTCTTTCGGATAATGGCAGTCAGTTCAAAAGTCAAATGACAAAAGCTATCATGAATATGCTAAACATCACTCAAGTGCACAGCACTATTTACCATCCACAATCAAATGGAGTGATTGAAAGACTAAACAAAACAATCAAGAACATGCTAACAAAAATTACAGTAGACCATGAAAACAAATGGCATGAATATTTACCTTTAGTGCTATTTGAATACAACAGCAGCAAACATGAAAGTACAGGTTTCACTCCTTTTGAACTAATGTTTGGCCAAAATCCTGCAAGCCCCTTGAAAAACTTCAAAGAAAGACTAATAAGCAAACAAGATGCTATACAGGACAGATACCAGTTGATGTCAGACACTAGAGATAAAATACTCTACAGTATCGAGACCGCTAAACAGAGACTAATCAAACAGAGTACAAGACACAGAGATATTAAAAATAAAAACAGACAATTGAGAACACTTGAACCAGAACAACAAGTATTAGTGTTGTTGCCAAACACAAAAAATGAAAACACATGGGAAGGTCCCTACAAAATGGAAAGAAAACAGAGTGATGTGACATACAGTGTCAATATCAAAGGAAATGTGAAAACATTGCACATTGATAAACTAAGAGCACATGGTGATAATAAAGAAGAAAGACAAACAATAAATGTCATTAGCAAACTTGAAGATGATTATGACATGGATGCAACAACAATGAAAAGCTCTCACATAGAAAACATATCACATGATACACCATATATTATGAAAAATAGACTACTGAGAATATTTCAAAATTACAAAGATGTCATCAGAAAAGAAACGGGAAACAGAAAAACTGCAACACACAAAATACAACTATTACAGCACGAACCCTTCAAGGCTAAAGTATATCCCATTCCAATAGCTTACAGAGACGCTGTACAACAAGAAATAGAGTATCTTCTCAAAGAAAACAAAATAAGAAGAGCAGTTAAAGCAAATTATACATCGCCAACTGTGATAGTAAAGAAAAAAAATGGCAAGATTAGGCTATGCTGTTACTATAGACAATTAAACAGCATAACAAAATTAGATCATGAACCCATTGGAGATCCAAGAGATATTGTGGATACAATCGGAAATTCAAATTTTTTTACAACACTTGATCTAAACAGAGGGTTTTGGCAAATAAATATGGATCCCACCTCTGTCAATTACACTGCCTTTATAGCCATGGATGAGGTGTATGAATGGCTAGTTATAGCATTTGGCCTAGTAAACAGCACAGCAACCTTCAGTAGATTCATGAAAACAATGTTAAAAGGCATTCCCAATGTCGTACATTATGTTGACGACATATGCATACATTCTAAGGATTGGGAAACACATATAAAAACATTGGAAGCAGTACTAAAAAGGCTTAAGGAGCACAATGTAACGATCTCACCTGAAAAGATAAACATTGGGAGAAGATACATAGACTTACTAGGATACAGAATAGGAGGAGGGAAAGTCACTACCACTTCAGACAATGAAATTAAAATTTTCAACTTATCCTTCCCAAAATCAAAAAAGCAAGTACAAGCCCTGCTAGGACTTTGCAATTTTTACAGACCATTCATAGAAAAATATGCTTAGATTGTACACCCATTAACAGAAATAATGAGACAAAAAGATGGAAGAAAATTTCAATTTTCTGGAGAATGCTATAAAGCATTAGAAAAAATCAAGCAAGCATTTAGAAAAAAAACCATTTTAGTAGCATTGGGACAAAGAATTTATTGTTTCAACCGATGCATCTTCCATTGCATTAGGAGCCTGTCTGATGCGGGAGCATGATGGTGTTTTGCACCCGATACAGTATCTTAGCAGAAACTTAACAAAGACTGAACACAACTACAGTACAATAGAGAGAGAATGTCTAGCCATAATATGGGCTCTACAGAAGCTACAAAAATACCTACTAGGTAGAAAGTTCACTTTACTAACAGACCACAAACCACTTGTGGCATTTAACAAGAAAAGGATAAGCAATGCAAAAATTAATCGATGGGCTATGCTGTTGGCAGATTAAAAATTTCATATCAAATCCGTCAAAGGAAGAGACAATGTGGTTGCTGACGTACTTAGCAGATTGATAACAAATAGAGACACCCAATAAAAAAGAAGGAAAACAGAAGCCAACCGACTTATTCAAGATGCTGAACTTGATATTGTCAACAGAAACACTGATGTTCGTGATTAGTGAATTACTGAACCTTTAAGAGACTGATGAAGCATTGACGAACTATTATTTTGAATTAATAACCATTGTAATGTTATTTTTATAACATAATTTTCTGTGGATTAACTTTGTAATCAATGTTATACATTATTTCAGATAAGAGCAGATTAGATTACTTTGTATCCATAAAGGAACATGTGAGATCACCGCATAATATAAATTAATTATCTATATGTCCTACAGTTGATTCAAAATAGCAATGAATTAAATATAGTATGGACAAGCATAGCTGATGATTATATCCATCAGTCAGATTTTAAAATATTTTTAACTTGTTGTAAAAACAATGTTTATTGTGCATTTTATGCAAAAAATATTTCTAGCTATAAATAGACTGTGAAAACAGATATAGTATTGGTGAGACAGCTTAAGCGTGACAATCCATGAACGCCTCATAATGTTAAACTTTTGTTGTGAGTGTTAAAGACAACGTTATTTTCAAATTGCTGTCTAATTTTTTTTTGTTATGACCCAAAAATGTTTTTTGGCAAAACATTTTTTTTTTAAGGAGGGGGGTGGATGTCACGTGAAAATGTGCGGTGTGTCATGGTCAAAAACAGGCCAAGAAAAGGTCACGGGTAAATGTTCACGAGAACACAGAGAGGGAGAGAGGTTGAAGAGAGAGAGAGATGGCTGTGCTGTGTTGAGACTGATAACTTCTTTTTTTAGAAAGTATATATACTTTAAGGTGCGGCATTAAAGATTTCTTTGTTTACAAAGAACAAGGACTTCAATGTTATTGTGATGTGGAAGAGAGTGCTGTCAATTAACGTTCGCAAAGTGAGAAACAGAGCACACTGTTACATAATTTGGGTCAGAACCGGTCATCCATGTTACATTGGTGTGAGAACGGACCATCCTGTTACAGGATACAAAAACATTCACATATCATGGTTTTCATCCCAACTTGTTAACACTAGTTTCAATAAAAAAACTTAATCTCGTCTCTATTTTATACTGTTCCTCACTTTAACTGTTACATTTATTGATACGAACGTAAATTATAAAATTATTTTCTTAAGGTAAATCTTTTATAAATTTCTGTCATTTCAACTGCTTAAAGTGGATTGCACTATTTTTTTTATAAACGCATCTATATGGCATACCTTTACGTCATTTAATTAGTGATACAATAACGTTCAACTGCTATGATTTTAGTCCGAACCAGTTTTAAAAAATTCGAATAAACCAAAACAATGTCTAAATTGTATTCCATAGGTGTGGTTATTGCATGGACAAAAAAATGAAGATAGTCTAAACTGAATTAGTTACTAATATACTCCGAGGAAATAATTGACGATTAGTATTTTTAAAATAATTTTAACAATGTAGCCCAACATTTGAGATCTTTTAATCTCAAGCGACATTGTTATGAAATAACTCATAGTACCAGCACTTAGTAATGAAGAACAAAGTTTTTTAAAATAAAGTAGTTATCGACTGTGATCATAATAAATCAATAAAAGGCAAGTGACATTTCTTTTCTAAAATTATTGTATGACATGTAGCTTAAAAGTAGCTTAATGTATAATGTTTTAGGGACGTAGGCCATGCGGGGGCCGTGTCCTTACCACATGTAACATAAAACTAACTTAATTCATGTAACTTAAAACAGTTTGTAAAATAATTATTTGCCCCAAATTTATAATAATCCCCAAATAAATTCATTGTTAAATCCCTTTTATTGCCTTCACCCTCTTGTCATAGTCGGTTGGGCAGGCGAAAAAAAAAACATTTAAAAAGGATAAACTTATCTTTATGTTATCGCGCAATAATTTTACACATCCATGTGTCACTTAGGAAGGCATTGTATCAAAATTTTAGATTAAATGAACGTAACGTATTTTAATTAGTGCACGATTGGTTTATCTCTATATATTTCTATGTTGGCATCTGCTATTGTTTACTTCCACATGTTACTGGAGTTC
>MUZC01001204.1:35654-47574 GCA_002072015.1 Radix auricularia | reverse complement strand
CCGCCCCCCCCGCCCCCCCCCCCCTAGCTACGCCACTGTGACGACGACTGTCAAGGAACAACGAGGCAATCAAGACTAAAGATTATAATCTTCATAATTGTTGAATGACACAATTGGTATACAAATACTCATAGTACAACAGCAATATTTTGGACTTAACCGGTTAAGTATTTGTGTCTACAATTTGAAAGTCAGGAAGAACAATTTATCTTGTGATATAATTTTATTGCAACATCTGATGCGCATCATTGATTATTGTCAGTAATCGCTGCACCAAAATGCTCCGAGACAATTATATGTTAACATTGTGTTGTTCTTGTGAAAAGTTAGGATTGAAGGCAATCTACTTGATCTTTTTAATGCAATTTTAAATTTTATTTACAATACTATACTGTTTGACATTTTTATAAATTTGTGTTAGTTTACATTTTTTGAATATATATATTTTTTTCAAGTATTTATAAAGAAAGTTGAAACAAAGAGAATTTTAATAAAATTAACATATAGACTTTTTCATTGTTTATGCTTACGTAAACTTTAACGTTAACGTACAATGATTAACCTATAAGAATGTTTAACTGTATTTGGGCAGTGAAGTTGAGGCTTCTAAAGCAAGTAACGGTTCATTTATGTCAGTGGCATGCCACTGAACTCGATCCCTATAATTAGGGATACAATAACATTCAAATGCCATGATTTTCGTCCCAACTAGTTAACACTAGTTTTGAGAAAAGCCTAATCTTGTCTCTATTTTATACTGTTTCTGACTTTAATTATTACATTTATTGATACGAACAAAATTATAAAATTATAATCTTCAGGTAAATCTTTTATAAATTTCTGTCTTTTTAACTGCATAACGTTGATTGCCCTATTTTTATAAGTGCATATATGTGCCATACATTTAAGTCATATAATTAGTGATACAATAATGTTCAACTGCTATGATTTTAGTCCCAACAGGGTACAAACAAAATCCGAATAAGCCATAGCAATGTCTCTATTTTATTCCAATGTACATGTGCAATAATTCATAATATAGACATAAAATCAAATAAGTCAAAACTGAAATAGTTACTAATATACTTCAAGGAAATAATTGACAATTAGTATTTTTAAAAATAATTTTTATCAATGTAGCCCAACCTTTGACATCTTTTAAACGCAAGCGACATTGTTATAAAAGAATGCATAGTACCAGCACTTAGCAATGAAAAACAATGTTTGGTAAAGTAAAGTAGTTATCGACTACGATCATAATAAATCGATCAAAGACAAGTGACATTTCTTTTCTAAATATATTGGATAACATGTAGCTTAAAACGTACTGAATTCATGTCAAATGTTTTAGGGATGTAGGCCATGCGGGTTCCTGTTGCTACCATGCGTAACATAAAACTAAATGAATTCAGGTCAAATGTTTTAGTTATGTAGGCCATGCGGGTTCCTGTTGCTACCATGCGTAACATAAAACTAAATGAATTCAGGTCAAATGTTTTAGGGATGTAGGCCATGCGGGCTACTGTTGCTACCACGTGTAACATAAAACCAACTGAATTCATGTCAAATGTTTTAGGGATGTAGGTCATGCTGGTTCCAGTTGCTACCATGTGTAAAATAGAAATAACTGATTTCATGTCAAATCTTTTAGGGATGTAGGCCATGCGGGCTCCTTTTGCTACCATGTGTAACATAAAACTAACTGAATTCATTTCAATGTTTTAGTGATGTAAGCCATGCGAGGCTCTTGTTGCTACCATGTGTAACATAAAACTAACTGAATTCATGTCAATGTTTTAGGGATGTAGGCCTTGCGGGGTTCGTGTTGCTACCACATGTAACGTAAAACTAACTGAATTCATCTCAATGTTTAAGGGACGTAGGCCATGCGGGGCTCCTTTTGCTACAATGTGAAACATAAAACTAACTGCATTCATCTCAATGTTCTAGGGATGTAGTTGATTCGGGGTTCCTGTTGCTATCACATTTAACATAAAACTGACTTATTTCATGTCAAATGTTTTAGGGATGTAGGACATGCGGGGCTCGTGTCGATACCCCGTGTAACATAGGACCACATGGGCCGTAAGCACTAAACGTGTGGCCGTGAAAATATGTTCAAATTATAATAACCTGCTGTGGTAATTTTTTTCAAATTTTTAAAATACTTTATTATGTAAAGGTGTAAATAAAATATTGTATATTCATTGACAATCTTAAGCCCTTGTTATAGCGAGAGTAATTACAACTCTGACAGCTGTAGCGTTATCAGCAGTGCTTGTCACTCATAAACATACATTGTAGCTGATGAGGGCAGATTGTCACTCATATACATACATTGTAGCTGATGAGGGCAGATTGTCACTCATATACATACATAGTAGCTGATGAGGGCAGGTTGTCACTCATATACATACATTGTAGCTGATGAGGGCAGGTTGTCACTCATATACATACATTGTAGCTGATGAGGGCAGGTTGTCACTCATATACATACATAGTAGCTGATGAGGGCAGGTTGTCGCTCATATACATACATTGTAGCTGATGAGGGCAGGTTGTCACTCATATACATACATTGTAGCTGATGAGGGCACTTTGTCACTCATATACATACATTGTAGCTGATGAGGGAAATTGTCACTCATAAACATACATTGTAGCTGATGAGGGCAGGTTGTTACTCATATACATACATTGTAGCTGATGAATACAGGTTGTCACTCATATACATACATTGTAGCAGATGAGGGCAGGTTGTCACTCATATACATACATTGTAGCTGATGAGGGCAGGT
This sequence comes from Radix auricularia, assembly GCA_002072015.1. Taxonomy (NCBI): domain Eukaryota; kingdom Metazoa; phylum Mollusca; class Gastropoda; family Lymnaeidae; genus Radix; species Radix auricularia. The sequence continues at coordinate 44,776 of MUZC01001204.1, read as the reverse complement.
TGTCACTCACATAAATACATGTAGCTGATGAGGGCAGGTTGTCCCTCATATACATACATTGTAGCTGATGAGGGCAGGCCATGAAGTGAAATCCGAATACTGACGTACGCCAAAACCTTGTGTTGCGCACATTCGCTGTATCGTGCTTGTTCTGTGTAACCGTATAAGAAAAGATGAAATTCCTTCTACTTTCTTTTCAGGCGTCCTCGAAGCGATATTGCTGGATTCGTAGAAAGTTTTCATAATGTCGACAAGATCTCAAAAATATGAGACTCATTGCTACTCAACATTTGTTTGAGACAGAGATTGGTCCGGTGTATGTCCAAATGGAACTGATCGAAATTTGAAAAAAAATAATGCACAGGTTGTATAGAAATAAGGAGAGGAAATATCTACTGAAGACATGAATGTAGCTGTGGAGTATCCCAAGCGAAATAGCAAGAAACCCTCTAATGCTATTGTGAAGCACCAACATGTTTGAAGTGTCATTTTCTTTATTTTCATTGAATTATCTCAAGAACAAATATCGAGCTCGACTGATAGAAACCAATCTGGTGTAAGGAATAAGACAGATGATCTCCAGCGAGTGACCGGACATTCCGTGAACATCCAAGTGCAAGGCAGCCACTAATATCTGTACTCTGGACTTTTAAGTTACATGGGCAGTGTTAATAAAACAGCTTATCACTTATTTATTTATTGTGTTCTCAGTGTACTAATGACACTTAAAAATATCCTTATGTTGTACCTGTGTGACATGATGTTAGGACACTGTTTGGTTTATATGACAATGTTAATATAATAGAAATATAAGAAAATATAAACTGAAATGTTATTGTTTGTAATAAAGCACTGTGTTTGCCTACAATACAGTATAATGACGTCATTATTATATCGCGTGGACTACCATAAGAGCTAAATTTTTCGATTTCCAGTGAAAAGTTTTTGGTGGCCTTACATAGATCTCTAGTCTAGTAATGTATTTCTAAATTACTGTTTTATGCGGCCATGTATATAGTAATTTTGTTTGATTGTTTTATTGTCCTTTATTTTGTATGCGGCCGTCAATTGCTCAAAGATTGCGCACCCCTGCTCTAGGGTGTTTTAGTGGTACTTAGTTATAACTGACTGGTATGACACAATTACCTTCTGCTCGTTCATTTTAATTAGTGAAATAATAACGTTAAAATGATATGGTTTTAGTCCCAACCAGTTAAAAATAAAATCCGAATAAACCATAACAATGTCTCTATTTTATTCCGTATGACCATGTATAATGATTCATAATATAGACAATGAAACGTTCTACAGAAATGAAAATTTCTACAAAGAAGATGAGAAATGGTAACCAGTGAACACTATGGAAACGTCTTGATGACCTGGATTTGGGAGTTACCTTTGTTTTTTTCACACACCCAGCAACAGATGCATGATAGCATTAACTATTTAGCACAGTTCTCTGCAACTGTTGGCCTAAACATCCATAAGGGAATAAACAAAGTCATTTAAATAAATACATCAAGTAACACCTTGGGTTGGTCTCTACCTCGTGGAAGAATCATTATCAGGAACAGAGTTAAGCTAAGGAATATATCGGCTTACATAATACTCAGGAACATGTTTTTAGTATATAAAAACTAAAGAGTCTATATTTATTTATATTCGGAAATGAACTCCAAATGTTCATTGCCTCTGGGCTAGAGGCCCAAATGTCTTCGTTTGACTGCACGTTAATAATTTAATTCCCTTATCAATTGTACACGAAATAAAGCTGTACATACAGCTTATTGCTTAAGTAGGTATGTATATTGTGTGCTATATCTAATTATGAACGCTCCCTTTAATCTGTTTTTTCAACATTTTTTTGTTTGTTTGTAAACTTTTCAATTATTAATTTAGTTATTTAATGGTTATGAAACTTGGATTATTATTATTATTATTATTTTCCCACATTTCCGCGAAAGTTTCAAACATATCACACATTGGTTTACTTTAATTGTTATCATTTTTACTGAGATCGTTGTAACACACGACGGGTCTGTTAGTATATAAATATACATATTTATTGGATTTCATTAAAAGAGTCATGACTACGAATTTCGTGTTGTGTTTGTGAATGACGAATATTAATGCAAGGTATCTAACAGATTTCTATAATTATCATCATCATTAATCCCATGGCTGTTGCGGTCGTTTGGTAGAGCGCATGGAAACATCAACAGATAAGGATCTACACGTTTGTCTATCTTGGCAGCGACAAATAATTCATTCAATTTCAAGCGGACATGTCCGCTGTCCAACTCTTAGCAGGTCACATTCTAAAGTAACTTTTAAATTTATTTTTGTAAGGGTATCATGTAGCAGCACATAACCATACGAAATACTGAAGAATATGTTGTAAGGATATCATGTATCATCACATAACCATACCAAATATTAAAGAATACGTTGTAACGGTATTATGTAGCAGCACATAACCATACCAAATATTGTTTATATTTTCCATGTGATATAAAATGCCTTTCAAATCGACCATTAATTTTTTTTAAAAAGTTGATGCTTTATTACGATTTGTAATAGAACAGATCAATCTCAAAACTCTCCATATAATATTTTTTTAAAAGATAATTTAGGAAATCCACATTGCAAAATGTAGTGCTGCTTTACTAAACTTTTCATATTATTTCTGTCACCTGACTTTTCTTCGTACAAAACAACCAACAAACAAAAACAAAATAAAAATATTAAAAAATTTCGTTAAGTGCCAAGGCAAAATTTAATTTTTTAACACATAAAAATAATGCAATATTTTAAATTATATTTTTTAAAAATCCATTTCTTTCCAATTTATTTGAGAACGTTCATGTTATTTACTTGAAAACCTCATTAAAAAGTCCCTCACTCCCAATTTCGGACGCCCTAACCTCTAAACATCAGAGAATCACAAGATAGATATATTTTTGCTTTTTTAATGTTTAATTGGGAAAAATCGTTTGGATTTTGTCTAGCCAAAAAAATGTACAGAGTAATTTATTGTAACACTCTTACATTTTAATAAACAGCCAACCACTGATCATAAACACAGATATTAACATCAACGTATTGTGTTCATTAAGATGTGCTCCATTTTTCTCAGAAGTTGTCTCCGGAACTTTCACAGTTGTAATTACGACCCCACATCCAGCCCCGTTTGTTGTTTTGGTTGTAGTATCCACACTAGGCGTGGCGTCACTTGCTATAGTAGAAGTTGGGCTTGAAGTTGTTTTCACAGATGTAGAGCTAGGCGTAGAAACTGTTGTTATTGTTGTAGACTCACTGCTGCTCTGAGAAGATTTTGTGATTGTTGTAGACTCACTGGTGCTCTGAAAAGTTGTTCCATCAGTTGAGCTTGACGATGCCGTTGTACTTCCAGTTGTGAGAAGATCTTACAATGCGAAAAAAAAAACAAATTAATTTTACACACAATTGAAATTTCGGACGTAATTCTTATTTTATTTGAATGACACGCACACCTCCTTAAAAAAAACTAGAATCGCTAAATACGGTTCAATTGTTTGAATACATAAATCAAGGGAAATATTCTATCAGTAGACCAATAAAATGAAATGTTCCACTTCTTGTCCCACAGCATTACCCGCTATATTAGTTTGTTGTGTCTTTTTAAATATTATAAAATATATCACATATACTTTTTGTGATTCTTTTTTATTTCCCTACAACGGATACGTTCATGACATTCCAGTGGAACAATTTAGTTTGTGCATATGATCGGGGCACGATACTTGATTCGAATATGTCAAACTTTTTAAAGTTTCCATTATCTATATATATATAAATCAAAGCATGTATGTATGTTTGTGTGTGAGTGTGTGTGTGTGTTTGTCCTTTATAGCTGTCTAAACTATTCATCCGATTGTCATGAAAATGTTTGAGTCTTTTGAGTACCCTCCCGGAATGGTAACTGACTTCTTTTTTTAAAATCCATTGAACAATAAAGGGGCGCCGGGGACCCTTTGCTTGTATGAGCTATACAAAAATTATTTTAAGCGCTACTTACTTGATAAATGTATGGATCATAAGCAAGTGATGTAATTATATTCTTGATAGCCAAAATTAAAATACTATAGGTAAGTCTTCTCCTACGGCCCGCTCTTTTAAGGATGGGAGCCCATAATATCTATTTTTAATAAACCTTTAAGATTTTATTCCCCAATTCAATTATAAAAGATTGTGGCAAATGATGATAAAGATATCTATTATTATCCACCTTAAAATAAACAGGTGTGTTCAACGTAATATCTTGCCATGAATGGGCCCTGGGGCCTGGGGCCCTTAATGTCATAATTTAACACTAAAATCTGCTGAGTAGATGAATGGCTCTTTAAAAAAAATGTGTCTACAAGAGCTTGGTAGTTCATTTTAAAATAATTAAGGGCACTGAAATTCAAATGTAAATTTTTTCAGGGCAGAGACCCTAAATGTATTTTCTTAAATGTTTAACATAGTTTTTTCCATTCAATTTTAAACCATCTTTAGACAAATATATATGCTGAAAACTAATATACATTTAAAAAATTTTTTAATTTGAAATCTTTCCAGGAATGTGCCCGGGGGCCCCTTAATGTGTATTCCCCCTATATATATATATACATATTAAATGTATGTCTGTGTGTGTGCATTGTCCTTAATCCTTAATAGCATACTAAATCTTTCATACGATCGTCATAAAGCTTTTTTAGACTATTAAGAACGCTCCTGGGATAGTAACTGGCAATTTTTTTTTCTGTATTAAACACACTTGGGGCGCCGGGGGCCCATAATGTTATTTGTTTGTTCATATCAGCTATATAAAAATTATTTTAAGCGTTAAATACTTGATATATTGAAGGATCTAAACCAAAATTTGCATATAAATACTTGCTAGCCAATATTAAAATATCATAATGCACTAAACTCCTACTGGCAACTTCTTAAGGGCTGGGGGCCAAAAATACCTGTTTTTGTAAACGTTGAAGATTATATTCCCCAATTTAATTATTAAAGGTGTTGATAATTGTGTCCATTATCATCCATATGTAAATGAACAGATGTTTTGAACTTTATATCTTGCCCTGAATGGGCCCTTAGGGCCCTTTATGTTGTTTTTTGCTTATATGAGCGATATCAAAATAGTTTAAGTGCTAGCTATTTGGTAAATTGATGGATCTTATCCAAACTTTTTATAAATGTTTAAGGTATTTTACCCCTTCAATTTTCAATAATATTGACAAATAATGACGAATATATATATTATCAAGCAAATTGTAATGAACATGTTTTTCAACTTTACATCTTGCACTGAATGGGCCCAATTATGTAATTATTGTTTTACTTAAATATGTTTGTTTTTGATTGTTTAAGAATTTATTTTAACCAAAATTTGTTAACAAAATCTTTGTTGCCATAATTAAAATGCTAATTGGAATATAACTTTCAATGTCAATTCCTTCTGGACCTGGGGCCCCTGATGTCTGTTTTTGTATATGCTTAAGATATTTTCCCCATTTTATTTTTAACAATCCAGAGGAGTATATTAATGATAAAACTAGGTTGAAATGAACAGCTATTTGAAATTGAGATCTTGCAAAGATTGAGCACAGTGGCAGTTGAATTTCACTGTTTCTTTAGATTACCTTTATAAAAATTAGTGTTAGCTCAAGTTACTGAGAAAATAACGGATCTTGCCAATCTGAGTACATACAACTCAAAAGTCTATAAATAATTACTCTAGGGAACTGAATTGTTTATGTTCAATAATGTTGTTGTGATGCACGATAATAATTTAATTCCCCAATGGATTCTACACATTATTGAGAAAAATAAATTGAGTAGAAAGTATAACTCATTTTAGAGCCTGGCCCTTTACGTCGTTTTTTTTTTTTCTAATTTTTTTTTAAAGCTTTTAAACTATTATTTTATATATCCATTTACTATGAAACTTGGATTTTTTTCACACTTCCTCATTGGTTTCTGGCACAATCGTTTTGAAAACATATGACTCATTGGATTCTTAAAAAGTCATTTTCACTGAGATCGTTGCAACGCAAGACCGGGTCTGCTTGTTATAATATAAATTGAGATTATTTTAAATTCTACATCTTTAAAATGTTTTGAATTGTAGATAAATGTATGACTCTGTAGTTATTGTCGTAGTTTTACCTTGAAATTAAATATTTAATTACTTCTTTTTATTTATGACAGTGTATAAGATCTATTTATTAATTTTTGTAAAAAATTATCATTTGTCAATTTGGCGTTTACATGACACATGTTGTTAGGTTTTTTTATACATGATATTTGTTACGGAGAAAAGATGCCAATGTCTGTTAAATTTTAAGGGCTAATTTGTTTTTTGGGGAAAGAGAACGATTAAATAACGAAACAAATGTGATAATTCAAGTCACATACTTTAAAACAAGAACGTGATTAAGTTTTTTTGTTTTTTTTTTTGTTTTTTGTTTTATTTGTTTTTTTGTTAAAGTATGTAATGCGGCTCAAATTTTACAGGCAAACTTGTGGCAACCATAAAATTGATCTATAAATATTCAGATTGATCGAACATAGTTAATTAATACCTTAAAAAAACCGAATGGATACGTAACTAACAATATTTAGGTGCTGGGTAATGCGTGGAACCCTCATAGCCGTGGCCTGTGACCGCTGCATCACTTGCCAAAAAATCATCTGTCATGGTCAATGGACGCAATTATCTTCTGCATAGAAGGAGCGTCTGTTTATATAAGATAAGATAGATAAAGGAATGTAAATTTAGATTATATCAAAGTATCTTTAAGAAGCATGCTATTTTTAATGCTAAACTGTCGCGGTGCTAATTCTATTAAAAACAACTTTATTTTACATTTTCTCTGTCGTGCGGTGTAAATCGTATTGAATTGACGATACTGTCCTTTAATATAATCCCGATCTGTAAATTTGTTTTCCAGTCCGTCGCGTGTTGCGCACTATATTAAACATATTTTAATAACCTCTTTCCCCCATGATCAAATCCAGCTAAAATTTAACTAGAAGACTATATAAGTTTGTTTGATGTATATACATTTATATATATATATATAAACACACACTAGAAGCAAGTACCCGGCTTCGCACGGGTTTTTAATGAGCTTTTCTATTGAAGCGTACATACTGTTTATTTGCATAAATTAAAATGGTAAATTTATCTTAAAACAGTTCAAATGCAATTGCCTATCAGAAAAGCATAGTTTGTGCATTTCTATAGCAGCAATGCCAAGACTCTGGAAAACCAGTTAAAACTGAACAATCATGGTAGTGTAATTAAAGAATTTAGTAGAATTAAAATTTTCATTTTTTAATAGCTTAAATAAGACACAGAAACAACACTACATTTATGCACCAGGCTCTTAATAATTGTAATAAATATGTTTTCGCCATTTACAATCGCAGAAGTGTACTCAACAACTTTCGAAATATTCATAGCTCTAACTACTCGGACAAAAGAAGATTAGAAATTTTTAAATTTTATAATCGTTGGCTCCACATGAGCAGGAGTTGAAATGTCTAAACTTCTATGCTTCTACCGTCACCCAAAATTAGAGAATACGTGATGAGTCTGTTTTTATATCAGAACAAATACATTAGGGCCCGGGTCCTTAGGGGAGTGATTTCTTTTTACTCCTCTTACCATTGCGGATATGTTTTGCTCAACTTCCCAGAGTATCATGCTTCGAACTAAATGGAAAATAGGAGAATTAGTAATTTTCACTTTTTATACCGCTCATATAAAGAAGAAAGCTACATTGGGCCCCGGCCCCCTTAGAGAGATAATTTAAATATGTTTTTATCTGTTACCACTGGAGATGTGAAATATACAGCTCATTTTAGGAAAAACTACATTTGGGCACACAAGCCCCACCCTGAGTGAGAATTTTAAAATACTTTTCTCAATTTTTGTTTGGAGAAAGTGCTCAAAAACTTCCAGGAAATTGCATGTCTTTAAGCATATGGTAAATTTGAGAATTAGATATAAGACAGTTTTAAATATAAGGAAAAACTACATTAACCCCGGGAATAAGAATTCTAAAATTCTTTTTTTTTTGCAAATTAGCATTAGGAGAGTGTACTTAACAACTTCACAAAGTTTCATTCTTCTACCTACACAGGAAATAATCGAATAGGGGATTTTAAGTATTTATTTAGCGTATATTAGTAAATAAATAAGACTACATTTGGGCCCCCGGCTCCCCGTAAGTGGTAAGTTTAAAATTGTTTATCGCAAAATATCGTTGGGGTAGCGTACTTAACAACTTGCCAAGGTTTTATACTTTTACCTATCCGTAAAATAAGATAAATAAGGATTTTCAGTTTTTATATATAGTTCATATAAGGGAACAACTACATTTGAGCCCCCAGGCCCCAGAAAGAGGTAATGTAAATATATGTTAGCTTGTTACAATTGCAGAAGTGTACTCAACAATTTCATACAATTGCATGCTTCTGCCTCATCGAGAAATAGAACAATTGTTGATTTTCATTTTTTTATAGCTCACAAAAAGAAAATGTTTTTGGGCCCCCGGCGCCCATGAGTGTGAATTTTCGGAACGAAACTTTTTTAAGACCCTTCCCCATATGATTGAATGTAAGTGTACCAAATTTCACTTTTCTGGTTTGTCTGGATCTTAAGTTATTAAGGAACAGACAAAAAACAAATGCGTCTTAGATAGATAGATAGATAGATAGAGAGATAGATAGATAGATAGATAGATAGATAGATAGATAGATAGATAGATAGATAGATAGATAGATAGATAGACAGACATACAGACAGACAGACAGACAGACAGATAGATAGATAGATAGATAGATAGATAGATAGATAGATAGATAGATAGATAGATAGATAGATAGATAGACAGATAGAGAGATAGACAGATAGACAGATAGACAGATAGACAGACAGACAGACAGACAGACAGACAGACAGACAGACAGACAGATAGACAGATATACAGATAGACAGATAGACAGATAGATAGATAGATAGATAGATAGATAGATAGATAGATAGATATATAGATAGATAGATAGATAGATAGATAGACAGA
>MUZC01001204.1:9090-33138 GCA_002072015.1 Radix auricularia | reverse complement strand
ACTTGTCTGCCTCTATTTATACACATGTAACAAAGCAGTCAGTTCAGGTTAAGTGGAGTTTTTTTCCATAGCAACTTCAAAATGTACTTGAAGACAAGGTCATTCAAGACAAATGTATAACTTATTTATATATATATATATATATATATTAAATTCATTTGATGTGGGTATGTTCCACTTTTCCCTGAAATGAAGCACAATCACGGAAAAAAACAAGTAAGGGCGGGGACCAAATTTATCAGTATGGTTCGTTTTAACATCCAGATGGGTTCAGTAGTTACTATATAACGATTTTGAGAAATATAATCTAGACAGTGTTGGCAACTAAATAAACATCATTTACTCTTAAAATTAAGAAGTCTCAATAAAATTACAGGAAAACACAATTAATACAGACATCTTATCTTATCGTATCTTATCTTATCTTATCTTATCTTATCTTATATGTTACAAAAGCTCCTTCTGTACAGAAGATTATTTCTTCCTACTTATTGCAATGGTTTGTATTTAGTCCTGTATTCTTACCAGAGTTGTAAATGATAATAAAGTGTTGGCTTTCCTGGTTTCTTCAGGCAACCCAATACACGCCCGAATATCGGACGGAAAGACAGAATGTGTTAGTTCTTGCATATTGAATAACAAAGGTGTTTTTATCATTATGTCTATTAAGTTATCTTTGTGTTATATTTCTAAATTAGAATTAATAGCTTTATGTATAATTATTATTTTACTAATTTACTCTTGGTTCTTCTATCCTCCAGTGTTTCAAGGTTTAATGATTTAACTAATGGTGTTACTCTTGTAAATTTTGAATATTCTCCAGTAATGAATCTGAAAGCTCTTTTTTGGATTTGTTCTAGCTTATCAATTTTTCTTTGGTGAATGGGTCCCATACAGAAGATGCATAAAATTTAAACGTTAAAATGAACGAATGTGAAGTATAATCCAAGAATTGAAATTTTAAAATGTGAAGTTTTCAGATGAGCACGTCTCTATTTCTTGATTAGATGAAACTAAATTAAAATGAACAGGTTTTTTAAATTTATATATTGTACCTAATGGGCCAGGAGACACATTAGTAACGATTTTCCCTGTATCAGCCATATAAAAATATATTATTATTATTATTATTATAAATTATTAGTTATGTTAGATAATGAGAAAATAACGAAGATTTATCCAAGCTTAGTAAATAAAAACTTTTGAATGTTTATATATTTTAACTCCTAAGTCCGTTCCATTTGAGCTGGGGGCTCCAAATTTCCTTTTAACTGAACGTTAATAATAGTATTACCCATTCGATTTTAAACGATCATGCGGAATATAGCTTGAGTACAATGGAGATAAAAAATATAAATTATCACTCATTTTTGGGTGGCGGTCCTAAATATAATTTCTTCATTTGTAAATGTTAAAATCATTTTATTTAATCAGCTTGTTTTCCTCGTTTCCACGAAAATGTCTGCATACATGTTTTAAGACATATATCTAGTTCTACCACTAATTTGTTTCTTTAAGTTTATTCAGTTTTACTTAGATCGATGCAACTCACGACAGAACTGCTTGTTATTAATAAAAACAATATTTCACTTAATGTGTGCGTCGATCTAATTTCTGATCTAGTTTCTTTGTAGGGTCATTCAAACAAGGAAAGAATGTAAAGAAAAGAAATGTATCATAATGTATATACCAAATACTACATTTTAAACAATAAACCTCAAAAAGAATATCTGGCTTTGTCATTACTTTAAAAAGCTAATAAAATAAAATAACCGGTATTCAAATTAAATTATGCAGGTTCTATAAAGTCAGAAAATGTTACCAATCTGTGTTTGCTTTTACTTTTTATGAACTTAACTAAATAATATATAATTTTTTTTTGGTGTAAATAATTTTTCTTTATTTTCTGTTTAATGATTATTTTTGTTTGAAATTATTGTATTATAGAAAACATAAACATATATCAATGATCTAATTTAAAAGTATATAAGATTTTATACCTACCGCATCTTACAGTAGGAAAGCTAACATATAAAAGACATAAAAGTAACTCTAGATGTTTCCATGCCATGATGACTGTCTAGAGCACAGTAGTAAACTTTAATCACCTGTCGTTTTTGAAAAAAAAAAACAGTTTAAATGTCATATGTTAACAAAATGTATGTAATACGTAGTGTCGGCCTTGTGTTACGTCGAGTTGATTGATATTAAAAAAAAAATATATGAGATAGTGCAAAAGCCAAATCGTACAATAAAAATAAGAATAGTGTATCGGGGTTTTAAATGACATAACAAGTTAGACTATATCACGTTTAAGTACTTAATTTATAAAACTCGAAATTATCAAAAGTAATCAGTTTTAATTAAAATAAATGTATCATTCAGAAAAACGTTGATCCCTCACCTTTCTAGAAAATGGTTTGATTGGTCTGTGCACACATGAAACGTCCAGTTATCAGGTTTACTGATTGGCAATGTTGGACTTGTCTGCCTCTATTTATACACATGTAACAAAGCAGTCAGTTCAGGTTAAGTGGAGTTTTTTTCCATAGCAACTTCAAAATGTACTTGAAGACAAGGTCATTCAAGACAAATGTATAACTTATTTTATGTTAAAATATAAAACCTCTATTTATACGCATGAAACAACGCAGTATACCCGAGATAAAAGGGGATTTATTTCATTGCAACAGGTAATTTAAAATCAGTTCAAGCATAGCATGTGTACGAATTCTTTTATATAAAATTATGAAGTACAACTTAAGTCTCACGATTGTCTGTCTTAAAATGTTCCACGTCTTTAAGTGTCATTAAGTACTGAGTTCATCTGCGTTACTTTTTTAAGAGCGTCTGTACTGGAAAAATATCTAAAGGATATGTAGTCTCACAGAATTAAAGATAAAGCAGCTAACGTCACTGAGTTTAAGACTTTTAATTGTTTGCGCCACTCCCATCTTTCCTTTGTTTCTAATCGAAATAGAAAATCTCATAAAATAAAATTCATAAAATGCAACCTCTGAACTTTTAAAATCATACTAATAATACAAAACAAACCCATGTTGAAACTATTATGACAAAGACGAATTACCATGTTGTATAAATAATATGATATTTGAATTTAATCACAACAAATTTAAAATGAAGTTTAGGTACACACATTAGCATACAACAAAGAGGGATAAACAATTTGGTATAATTCTATTTATAACTTATGTATTTTTCTTTTTACAATACCTCAACACTTAAAAACTAAAGCAACATTATTTAAAAAAGGTATTTTTTGCACAATTAATGACACTGCTATATAAATAAAAAATGTGAAAAATTTATTTTAAATCCTTTTTTTTTAAAACGCAATTATTGGTTTCCAGCTTTAATTGAATTGAAAGTATAATAACAAAGATGACACGGTGGCCGAGTGACAGAGCGCTCGACTAGCGTACCGATTCGAAGGAAAAGATTTCTTCCTGAGGCCTAGGGCATCCCTGAGTCCAACCATCTCCAAAATGGGTACCTAACGTTAGTTAGGCGGCTGGATGTATGGCGGATTAAGGGGGGGGGCTGAACGGGCTAAAGCCACGGTCCCCCGACGGTTTAGGGGCCCCCAAACTTTTTATATTTTATTAAAAAAAAGTGTAGAAAAGTGTGCACGAACCCTTGAAAATATTATAAATTAAGTAATACTATCTATGCAACGTATAGCGTTCAGACATGATAGTATTGATAACGTACCTAATAATCAAAAAACTTTAATTGATTCACTTCGCATTATATAAAATATAGTTTATATTTTTAAAATTTCACATTTGGGAGAAGTTCCGCTTGCTGTGTGGGTACAGTGCATGCTCGCGGGGCTACCGGTGTCGGGTTCCATTCCCAGCAAGGGCATGCATTTTTTTCCTAATTATAACTACCGCGAACACATCAAACAGTTACTTCTTCGTGTTTGGTTTTTTTCATTATTAAAATTTATTTACAGTCTTTTATTAGCTGTTAACGACCATGTTATTTTAAGAATGTCTGCTGGATAGGGCCCCCGTTTGATTGCAGCCCAGGGCCCCGTGCAGTCTTAATCCGCCCCTGGGCTTGATAATGCGTGGAACCCTCAAAGCCGTGGCCAGTGAACGCTTCATCACTTGCTCACAGATATATCATTCATGGTCCGTGAACGCTATTATCTTATGATTATGAGGAGCGTCTGTATCTTTAATATAAGATAAAACAACGACTGCCAAATAGAGGTCTAATTCATGAAATAAAACAGGCAAACATATAAGCTGAAAAATATTAGCATAAATCATAATGCATACTCATAATAGCATTAAATGGTAGACAATACAATGACCATTGTCATATAACAAGGTATTTTCATCTGTTAGAGGCTTCATTTATTAACTATTTTTTGTTTAAAAAAGCTGCTTGTCTCCGATTTTTTTCATAATTATACAAGTGCATATAATTCTAAACTTCTAAATGCTTAATTAAATAAGAAACCAATATTTTCTCTACGATAGAAAATAAAAGTTTTCATATTAAACAATTCAATTAAGGCTGTTTTTATGTGTCCACCACCCCCTTTCACAGTTGCTTACCTTTCTAAAAAATAACGCTACTGAGCAAATGCTAATTTTTGGCTTAATTCATTACATTATAATACAACCGAAGTGATGTGATAAGTGGAACAACATATCAAGTATGTATTATCTATAGCAGAAAGTTTCAGACGACTTGCATGTTTCATGGCCTGTTTCGCTCATTTACATTTGTTTGCGTCTTACTGACCATGTCTGAGATGTTGAGGAATCAACAGCGCGTGACGACTCAATCATGCAGATATGTCTCAAGTGAATCTATTTTAATACACATGTTAAGATCGTTATTAGGCAATCTGACAAGCAGTTTGAACCAATTTTTGATAATCAATATGTAAAAATAATTCAAGCCCAAATGTTTCAATTCCAGTCAACTTGTTTCTTCTCTGTCCAGCTACTCTCATAAGACCGTAAATGTTTAGTTCGCCATTCAACCCGATTTCCGGACCATTGAGATAATCAGAAAATTTATTGACATATTTATTCTGCATACAATAGCACACTTTACCCATTAATCAATATCTTGTCTCTAAGATAAAAAATCATGTCACTTATAAGATTCAAAGGATATCCATTCAAAAGCGCCGTAAATTTTTGCCGTCAGGAACATTATACAAAGCAATAGAGCTTAGTTTTCTTCAATTCCCCTAATTTCACACAAAATTCTTGACATGCTTTCAACAACACACAGCTGTCAAATTAAATGAAATGCAGACTTTTATTCGTGGAGTAAATGCAGTCATCATGTTTATATCTAAACTACAGTAAACTGAACGTTAAACAAAATGTGAACAATGCGTTACATTCATTCAGGTTATAGCCTTAACGTTAAACAAAATCTGAACAATGACGTTAAATTCATTCAGGTTATAGCCTTATCGATAATGTCCTTTAGACGGCCGCATTTATTTAATTTTATTTATTATCTTTAAAAAAACACAATTTCGGGCGTCTAATTATTAGAATAATTCTTTCTGCTATGTTCAAAGATTAATAAACACATTTTTGAGCTGAATGGAATTACAAAACATGACCTTGAAATACACAATAGATTATTTTCTGAATAGAAAACTATAGAGCATTGAGTAGTTCATATCGTTATGACATGTACTCAGGCTGCTCCTTAAATATTTAAATGGCTAATAATTGATGATTATTGATTATTTGTTGTACAAGAATAATAAAATTAATTAAATCATTAAACATTGAAACGCTATAGTATAGAGGAACCAAGAGTAAATAAGTAATAAAACATACAGTAATTAAAATTATTTCATAGGTAAAACACAAATATTAACTTAATACAAACCAGAGTTATATGTAAGATCAAAGGCACCTTTTTATTTTATATGCAAGAGCAAACACATACATATTATAGTTTTATCCACCGGAATTTCCAGAGTGGAACGACATACCTTAAGAAATTAGAAAAAAAACTAATCCCTTATCAGCATTTCATCTATTTCCCCCATCATTTTGGCACCTGGAAGCTACCATCGATGACAAATTATATGGTGGACAAAGCCAATTGACAGCCCGAGCGCAGATCATCACTTATATAAGGCTTGTGGTCTAAGTCTTCCTTGAAAACGATTTTGAGAACGAAGAAGAAGAATAAGAATCAACGTTTTCAAACAGAAATAAGAATGCAGAACTAGACAAAACCCATTGAAATGCGCAGGACGCACATGTCTTCTCTATAGAAGGAGCGTTTGTAACAGATATGTGCATTACGTGCATATTATATATTTAGAAGAGCAATTATTTTAAAAATTATTACCACCTAGATTTAAACATATATATTAACATTTTTCTGATTAATAAGAACTAGTTTGACGTAAATAAATACACATTAGCGCATCAATTTGTCTACCTTAGTCACCAGAAAGTAATCTTGAAACACCCTGTACTAATGTTCGCTCTAAACACTTCTACAAGATATTAACTTTCTTTAGTTTCATTAATACGCTTTTATAACTGTTAAAATATTAGATGCCATCTCAAGTCTCTTAAGAAATATTTCCGTATTCAATAAAGAACTATTTTCATTTTTGCCTCGGAGTGATATTTATAAAGATCATTATTATCTATGATTTTTATTTTAAAATGCATGTAAGTCATCACTTGCCCACAGATATATCCTTCATATAAGTCATCACTTGCCCACAGATATATCCTTCATATAAGTCATCACTTGCCCACAGATATATCCTTCATATAAGTCATGACTTGGCCACAGATATATCCTTCATATAAGTCATGATTCATTATTTAGCGAAACACGTTGAGTCCCAGTATTTCAATGGCCCCAATAATGGGATAATGGGGAAACTAACACGGCTAATTTGTTCCGCTTTACAAGAGATAAAAAAGTATAAACTTTTTGATTACGTAGACAAGTAATAAATGAATAAAAATTATATGAGAGAAAAGTATGTAAGAAAAAAATATATAAATTATTAATTTATTGAAAAAAAAAAAACAGAACATTTTATTAACAAGTGCGATCTAAATCAGTGATGGCGGACCGATGGCATGCATCGCTTCATTAGCCCACACGCCACTAAAATTTTACTTACTTAATTAAATAATTTTTTAAAAAAATATTACACTGAATATGAATAACTGTTATATCCAAGTGGTTCTAAAACTTTTTAATATTGTTGACCGGCAGGAATTAAGCAGTTGCTAAGGGAACAATGCATTTTTGGCTTGTTCGGACATAGTAGCGACACGCCATAGCCTACATCCCAAAAACATTTGACATGAATTCAGTTAGATAAATGCTACATATTAACATACGGACATAGTAGCGACACGCCATAGCCTACATCCCAAAAACATTTGACATGAATTCAGTTAGATAAATGTTACCTGTTAACATACAGACATAGTAGCGACACGCCATAGCCTACATCCAAAAAACCTTTGACATGAATTCAGTTAGATAAATGCTACATGTTAACAAACCGTTTTAAAAATAATAGTCGCTTGTCTTTTACTTGTCTTCAGAGATTTTTATGATCGTAGTCGGTACTAGTTTACAAAGCTATGTTTTTTATCGCTAAATGATGGTACTATGAATGCTTTTATAACAAAGTCGCTTGAGATTAAAAGATGTCAAAGGTTGGGCTACATAGTTAAAAAAAGTTTTTAAAAATACTAATAGTTTTCACGTCTATGGACTTCTTTGAAACACATGATTGCTTAGGCTTTTAAAGTATATTTGGTATCATACAGTAATTTTTACTATTTTCAAATAACTCAATCATGAAATAGAAACGTTAAGGATGACATCAAATAAAAATAACGACAGGATCTGAGTGGAAATATGTAGTGCAAAATATTGATAGCCATCACCAAAAAAATTTAATCGTAACTAAATGACTCAAGTATTTGATACAACTGTATTTGTACACCACAGATTAAAATTGAATTGTAGACATAAACAAGTCTTCAGTTGATTTGTTTAATAAATTTATCTTTTATATTGTAATAGGCGTTTAATGACGTTCACCTAAATACACAATTAAACATGTTGAATGATAATGACATAAATTTGTTTAAAAAGAAGTTATAATAGAGTCTACATTTTTCTCTCTGGAATTGTGAAAAACTTTAATACAGTTTAATAATATGCTAATAATGAAAACATATTTAAATCATTAATTTTAACCGACTGACCGACAGTGCGACCTAGAAGGAAAAAATTGGATCAATTTTTTAATCCATTTTATTGTAAGCTAACGAGCTGAAGTTTTGCAGACAGACGCATGCCAATGATAAAAATGAGGTATCACAATTTAAAATCGATCGAATGGACAGTAAATGAATTACTGAATTTGTAAGTTATTTAATTTCTTAAATTAAAAAAAAAAAATATTTTTTTTATTATTTTGAGATAGAGTTTAGTGGTGCGTAATATGTTTAAGAACCTTTCGTGTCGCGCAATAAGGTGCGCATTACATTGACAGTACTTTTAAAAATGGTAGTGAGTATATTCTCGTGATGACGACCCAATATGCGGCTGCATACGCGCTCGTTCACATCCGGTTATTGCTATTCTTGGTAACATTTTTAGCGCATTTTCGAGATGTTGAAATCGCTATTGTACCCGTTTTGTCCGTCCGTCCGTCATCACCCTTGATCACAGCATCCATAAGTCCTAGACCCATAATGTATATATGTTTTTTGTATGCCCAGTTCTGTCATTTGTGCATCAACTCTGAGTTACTCGATCCGTTTAAAAACCCCGTTGAAACTACTAAAAAATATTTCGAATCGAGAGGTAACACTAGCGCAGGGAACGGCCGCCATTGCCGGAAGTCGAATGCATAATTCTTCAAGCATTGAAGAGTGGTGCGAAAGGGTGCAAAAGAATTAGTTGGGTTTTTTTCGTTGACATCATTGTAAAAGTTTAGAGAGTTTTACGTCATCATTTGTGGTGACTTGTAGTTGGATTAAAGAGAAAATAATTTTTTTTTTAAATGTAAAGAAATGACTTTTTTTAAAAAAAATGTCAGGTATATTCATTACACAAGAAAATTCATAAAAATATGTCTAAAATCTAAACACAATTACTGATAACTACATAATTCTGAATCTAACATAAGTACTGATACATAATACGAAAATGCGCTAACACGTCCTGAATTCCAATAGGTACCAGGCTTAACATAGTTTTTTATAACGTTAAAAGTTTTAAATTTGATTGTGGCTGTATGGTCATATTGATAGCAGGATAGTACGCTACATCGTAGGTCCAGGGTTCGATTCCTTATTGATGCCTTTTTTTTTCAAACAATACTACATGAATTGATCATTAATAAGATTTGTTTAATGGTTTGTTTTGATGTTAGGTTTAGGGATAGACTTTAGGGTTACATTAAGTGATAATTATTAGGGTTTGGGTTAGGTTTAGTGACATTTTTTAGGGTTTGGTTTAGGTTTAGTGATAGCTTTTAGGGTTGGATTAGTTTTAGTGATAGTTTTTAGGGTCTTGGGTTAGATTTAGTGATAGATTTTAGAGATTGTTTGAATGCGCATATAGAATCGGAGGTTCAATGAAAGGCGCAGTGAATACTTGTAACTTGTAACTCTTCAATTTAATAAACATCATTTTATAAACAAAGTTACTAAGAATAGCAATAACCGGAAGTGGACGAGCGCGTATGCAGCCGCATATTGGGTCGTCCTGACGAGGCGATACTCACTACCTTTAAAAATCTATACTCACGATCGTTGCGCATTATATTAAACATCCTTACAGTTATGTTGCGTATATAAAGGATTTATCGGGAAAAACTTGATTAGTCTCATGTGAGTGCACTATTGAAATTGCATATAATAACATTAAAGGCAATATCTAGATAGCTGAAGAAAAATTTCAAAAACATCAACAAGCAAATTTGATAAAAAATCTTTTTGAAACAGGTAATCTGCAGCCCTTTATAATAATCAGAACCTTTCAAAGACACACTGGTTTAAGACTATATCGTGCTACGTAAACAAAACGTTTAGAAAATTAATTTGTTTTAACAGCTTACACAATATATCAGTTTTGTTTAGTGTTTAATGACCCTACAATTTAATGTTGAATACATACTAATATAAGAGCAGCGTATTAAATAACTAAGAAGTCAGGAACTTAAACCATTTTTTCAAGAATGATCTCTGATATTTTGTTTACAAAAAACAAACCTTAATTTTATATTTGGAATTCGGGGTTTCTCTTCAGAAGTTGACTGCTGAAATCCCGTCTTTCCATTTGGTAGAGTCAGGATTGAGCGCCGCTATGAACATCATATACCTCACTGACTCTCACTTACACGCACTTACATAACACATTTCTTAATTCTACTCATAAAAATTGATTTGGTCATACATACAGTCATACAAATTGATTCGGTCATACATATACTTATAAAATTTATTTGGTCATACATACACTCATAAACATTGATTCGGTCGTACATACACTCATAAAAATTGATTCGGTTATACATACACTCATACAAATTGATTTGGTCTTACATACACTCATAAAAATTGATTTGGTCAAACATACTCTCATAAAAATTGATTCGGTCATACATACACTCAAAAAATTTTTTTAAATCATACATACACTCAAAAAAATTATTTGGTCATACATACACTCATAAAAATTGATTTGGTCTTTGGATCGTCCTTGGACAAAATTGTTGCTCGTCATAGCGAAATTTGAAATAAATCTCAATCAACCTCACATAATCTAATGCGAGTTATTAATTTAATAGTTGATTCTAGCTTACAAGTTCATTTAATATATATTTGGTTTTAACTTTTTCTATATTTTATTGATAAGATATTTTTTTTTTAAAAATCCATTCACTTTATTATATACACATAAAGGCGGGGTGGCTGACAAAAACAAAAATCTACCAGCTCGGTGGAGTGAATACAATTTATTAAAACATTACATACAATAATGGAATAGGCCAAGGTCTTGTTGAAAATATTATTACGTTTAAGTCAGTGTTTTGGACTTATATTTTCTACAAGTAACTAAGATGTAACATTTTTATTGCATTGATAACAATGATGTTATTGATTTAAAAAAATTATCAACTTAACAGTTTGTTTGAAGTTATGTATGTTCAATATTAAAATGTATTATTATGTTCCAGTTCTTAAATGAACAAAATACAAATTTTGTCAGATGGGTAGTTAAATAAAAGTCGTTTTTTAGGACATTATAATTTAGTACCAGCTGTCTCTTGAGATGGGTAGTTAAGTACTAGATGTCTATATAGACGGATATATACTTTTATTTACTTTGTTTGTGATGGGTTGTTGAAGAGATATTTAAGTTGACACTGGTAAATTAAAACCTGAAACTTTGGGCATGTCTTATTTCAGGCATCTTGCGCCTTATGATACGTAACGGCCTAGCAGTCTTTGAGACAAACAAGTCCAATTCCAAGTCCAGACAACAGACTTCCAAGTCCAGACACCAGACATCCAAGTCCAGACACCAGACTTCAAAGTCCAGACACCAGACTTCCAAGTCCAGACACCAGACTTCCAAGTCCAGACACCAGACTTCCAAGCCCAGACAACAGACTTCCAAGTCCAGACACCAGACTCTCAAGTCCAGACACCAGACCAAATTGTATCGTGTTTAAAACCCACCACATGAAATCCCAACTAACTTTTGTCTGACACGTAAACATACATTTTGTGTAAGAATAAGGCAACAAGCCACCAAGGGAAACAGAAAGCTGACAAGACACGTGACTAATGAATGATAAAAGAACAACAAAAAACATGCGCATGTTAGTATTAGTTATTGGTAACTTGATAATTATTTCTTTGTTTAGTTGGGTGGGTCAGTCTCCTTGACTATAACAAACATGGGTATGTTAATATTAAATGTTTGTTATCGGGTAATTTGATGTTTCTTGGTTTAGGTGGGTCGGGTCAGTCTCCTTGACTACAACAAACATGGGTATGTTAGTATTAACTGTTTGTTGACGGGTAATTTGATGTTTCTTGGTTTAGGTGGGTGGGAGAGGTACTTTTAAGGAAATCTCGTAAATTCAATGTTACTGACTTGTATTAATATGAAGTAATGAAGGGACTTATGAGGTTAGTACCTAATTTAAATATATACTGGCTGTTGTGTTCATCAATGATCAACAAGCTGTTATTTTATATCTGGTTTATATTTAAAGAATATATATGTATAAATATATATATATATATATATATATATATGCGATTGATTTCTCGATTAATCGGTAAATCATTTTTCGATTGAAATTATTTTAATCGATAACATTGTGATAAAAAAACGTTTTTTTAAAAAAATGTTCGATTTATTAATAATTAATTAATACAGAAATTTTTGCGTACAAACTTCCCCACGCAGACAGAGGGATGTTACTTAAAATGTAAGATAACCTTTTTTAATGAGGACAATGATATTGAAAAAACATTGTTTTTAATTATTTAACAATAACAATATTTTAATTGATAGAAATTATATTGAACTACTTATATTTAAATATATTTCCATAACATATTATATCTTTTAAATTAAATTAAATACGTAATTTATGGGAATTTAAAAAAAATCATGTTAAGCCTGGTCCCTTTTTGGACTCAGGACGTGTTAGCGCATTTTCGTATTATGTATCAGTACTTATGTTAGATATCAGCATTAGGTAGTTATCATTAATTTTGTATAGATTTTAGACATATATTTAGTAATTTTCTTGTGCAATGAATATACCTGAAAAAAAATTATTTCAAAGTCATTTCTTTACATTTTAATTTTTTTTATTTTCTCTTTAATCTAACTACAAGTGGTTTGTAGTCACTGAAATAGGACTCATAAATGAAACATTCTAAATTGTAATAAGCTAATCGCCTGATTGAAAAGTTTTCAATTGCTGCCCCTTAGCCGCTAAGATCTTGATTGAAGTCACCCCAAATGATGACGTAAAACTCTCTAAACCTTTACACATATTCCAATGACGTCACCAAAAAAAATTTTTTCCCACGCTATTCGACTTCCGGCAATGGCGGCCGTTGCCTGCGCCAGTGTTATCTCTCGATTCGCAATGTTTTTTTGTAGTTTTAACGGGATTTTTTTAACAGATCGAGTAACTGAGTGTTGATGCACGAATGGCAGGTCAGGACATACAAAAAACATATATACATCATGGGTCTAGGACTTATGGATGCTGAGATCTAGGGTGATGACAGACGGACGGACGGACAAAAAGGGAAGTAATAGCGCATTCGACTTCTCAAAAATGCGCTAAAAATGTCACAATAAGAGCACAAAATGTGAAGGAAAACAATCAATTAAAAAGTGACTATGAGGTGCATAACTTTAGAACCACTTGAGATTTTAAAAAAAATCTTTAAGTTTTTGCAAATCATCAAACAATTTCTATATTGCTGAATTACTCTTATATTTTAAAAATTAATTTGAAATTTTCATTTAAGTTCTAAACTTTATTACGTTATTTAACTTATTTTCATTGCTAACTATGTGTTAGAAATAACATTTCACTATTAATTGTCTGTTTTTATTACTTCCCTTTAAATTTTCAGTTCACTGCTGTCTTATATATTTATTTTTAGCTTTAACAAAATTATCGATTAATTAAACGGTAATTTTTCAAAAGTTAACGATTAAATTTAATTTAATCAAAAACAGCCCTAATATTTACATATAAATGTATATATATATATTTAAAAATGAATTTACCAGATATATTTATAGTTAGCAGGTAATTAATTATTTAAAGTAATTAGTTCACTTTTCAATCGACATGATTTCTCTACTATATCGATTGTTTTCAATTATATATACTTTTTGACGTGATTAATGAAGTGATTTTTAAAAATGATTTATAATGTGATAATCGGAATTATCATTGACGTGTTAAATCACCTGATATTCATGGCTGTATTAAGATACCAAAAACCACACTACCGATATACATGACTCTAATAAGCCACCAAACAACACACCACACTACCAATGTACATGACTCTAATAATCCACCAAACACAAAACTAACCAAGTTTCATGACTCTAACAATCCACCAAACACAACACTAACTATGTACACGACTCTAATAATCCACCAAACCCAACACTAACTATGTACATGATTTTAATAATGCACCAAGCATAACACTAACTATGTACATGACTCTAATAATCCACCAAACACAACACTAACCAAGATAAAAGAGTCTTATAATCCACCAAACACAACACTAACCAAGGTACAATAGTATAATAATCCACCAAACACAACACTAACCAATGTGCATGACTCTAAAACTCCACCAAACACAACACTAATTATGTACACGACTCTAATAATCCACCAAACACAACACTAATTATGTACATGACTCTAATAATCCACCAAACAGAACACTATGTACAAAATTCTAATAATCCACCAAACACAACACTAACTATGCACATGACTCTAATTCTCCACCAAACACAACACTAACTATGTACATGATTCTAATAATCCACCAAACATATCACTAACTATGTACATGATTCTAATAATCCACCAAATAGAACACTAACTATGTACATGACTCTAATAATCCACCAAACAGAACACTATGTACAAGACTCTAATAATCCACCAAACAACACACTAACCAAGGTTCAAGACTCTAATAATCCACCAAACACAACACTACCTATATACATGGCTCTAATAATTCACCAAACACAACACTACCTCTGTACATGGCTCTAATAATCCACCAAACACAACACTAACTATGTACATGACTTTAATAATCCACCAAACACAACACTAACTATGTACATGACTCTAATAATCCACCAAACACAACACTAACTATGTACATGACTTTAATAATCCACCAAACACAACACTAACTATGTATATGATTCTAATAATCCACCAAACACAACACTAACTATGTACATGACTCTAATAATCCACCAAACACAACACTAACTATGTACATGACTCTAATAATCCACCAAACACAACACTGACTATGTACACGACTCTAATAATCCACCAAACACAACACTGACTATGTACACGACTCTAATAATCCACCAAACACAACACTGACTATGTACAAGACTCTAATTAACAACCAAACAACCTGAAAAGCTTTCCAGCAACTCAAGAATGGTAGGGTCTTCATCAAATTAGGCAGAAAGGTAAATGTAGATATTTGCAATGCTTGGTTAAACAAGTGCTGCTATATGAAGTTGAGACATGGAGAACAACGGCTGTAAACCTGACCAGATTACAGTCCTACATTAACAAAATTGTCTAATAATGATTATCAGAATTCACTGGAAGGACAAAATGAGCAACCGGGAACTGTTGATCGGACAAAACAGAAGCTCATTGAGGAAGAGATTCTTTAAAATTAATGGAGGTGGATCGGTCATACACTAAATAAAACCTGCTTCTAATATAACAAGGCAAGCCCTGAAATGGAACCTGCAGGGTAAACGGAAAATAGGCCGTCCAAGAAACACTTGGCGCTGAGAATTGGAGGCAGACATCAAGAGAATTGGCCACGAATGGAAGATCCTGGAGAAACTGGCCCAGGACAGAGATGCCTGGAGGTCTCTTGTAGGTGGCCTATGTCCTAGGTGTAAGTGCAGACACCGAAGATGACCGGTGGATGTCCCTAATAAACGAGAAAGCTCAACAACAAACTCAACATCTTGCTGGTAGTTTCTTTGTTTTTGATTGGGTGGGTCAATCTCCTTGTATGTAGTAACACAATTCTTTATAATTATCGTACTTTGAAGCATGTCATACATAGATAATACTTGTGATTTCAATAGAACCGACGTGTGTAGATATTTGGTAAGACGTTACTTAAGAAATCGTTACAGTATAAGAGAGATGTCAAATTTGACGTTTTTCACAAACTAATAATAATTTCTCTAACAAATTCTACAAAATAAAATAAGTTATCTTAATTTTAATCGGTATTTTAACATTCAGTGTGATTTATTGATGAGATTTATTGACTTGATTTATTGACTTATCTATTGACGTTATTTAGAGACGTGATTTAGTGTCTGATTCATTGAAATTATACGTCAGTTAAAATGACTTAACTACCCAAGAATATACATCCTTGATTGCATTACATTATTTTTGTTTGAATATAAGCCAATGTCTAAGAAGTCTGGTGTTGATAGAAATACAATAAGGCGATGACTGTTAATGAACAATTAGAAATCAAGACTTAAGATTATTATTTCCACATTTTTGGATGACGCAATTTGTATACAAATATTCATAGTACAACAGCAATATTTTGAACTTAATCTTTGAAGTAATTGTGTCTATAATTTTAAAGTCAGGAAGAACACTTCATCTTGTGATATACTTTTATTGCAACATCTGATGCGCTTTATTGTGTATTGCCAGTAATCGCTGCACCAAAATGCTCCGAGACAAATAAATGTTAACATATTGTTGTTCTTGAGAAAAGTTAGGATAGAAGGCACGAAACTTAATCTTTTTATTGCAATTTTAAATTTTATATACAATACTATACTGTTTGACATTTTTATATACTTGTGTTAAAGTAAATTTTTTAAAATATATTATATTTTAGTAATTTTAAAAAGAAGTTAAAACAAAGTGACTTGACATAAAAATTAACATATTAAGTTTATTATTATTTATATTAACGTAAATTTTAAAATTAGCTTATAATGGTTTACCTATATGTACGTTTAACTACATTTAGGCACAGCTAGGTACGATCTGTGGCCGAGCTCAGTTATGTCAGTGGCATGTCACTGAGCTCGATCCCTATAACTAGGGATACAATAACATTCAAATGTCAGTATTTTCATCCCAACTAGTTAACACTAGTCTCAAAAAAAGAATTATCATGTCTATATTTTATCTTCTCTTATCGTATCTTATATGTTAAAGACGCTCCTTCCGTACAGAAGATTATTGCGTCCTACGTATTTCTATGGTTTGTGCTTAGTCCTGTATTCTTACTAGAGTTTTAAAAGATGATAGAGCGGTAGCTTTCCTAATTTCTTCAGGCAACCCATTCCACGCCCGAATACCGGACGGAAGGAAAGAAAACTTGTATGTGTTTGTTCTTGCATATGGAATAAGAAAGGTGTTTTTAGGGTTGTATTAGGTTATCTTTGTGTTGTATTTCTCAATTAGAATTAATTGCCTTGTGTATAATTACTAATATACTTTTGGTTCTTCTATCCTCTAGTGTTTCAAGGTTTAATGATTTAACTAATGGTGTTACTCTTGTCAGTTTTGAATATTCTCCAGTAATTTTATACTGTTTCTCACTTTAACTGTGATATTTATTGATACGAAAAGAAAATTATAAAATTAAAATCTTGAGGTAAATCTTTTATAAAAAATCTGTCTTATTAACTGCATAACTTTGATTGCCCTATTTTTATAAGTGTATATATGTGACATACCTTCACGCCATAAAATGAGTGTTACAATAAATTTCAAGTGCTATTATTTTAGTCCCAACCAGTTAACAAAAAAATCAAAATAAGCCATAACAATGTCTCTATTTTATTACACATTTGTATGCCCAATGATTCATAATATGGGCATTAAATCAACATATTCTAAACTAAAATAGTTACTAATATGCTCAGAGGAAATAATTGACGATTAGTATTTTTAAAAATAATTTTTAACAATGTAGCCCAACCTTTGAAATCTTTTATATCATATATATATAGAGAGAGAGAGAGAGAGAGAGAGAGAGAGAATCTCTCTATATATTTATAAAATATAAACAATTCTCAAAGTAACGTCCGTTACACTACTATTTTTAGATAGCAGCGCACCAAAAATACTCAACCAAAATATATAAGTTGAAATATTATCAAGAACCAACAGAACCTTGAAAGTAAAAATGTTAATGTATATCAAATATTATCAAGAACCAACAGAACCTTTAGGTGTAAAAATGTTAATGTATATCAAATATTATCAAGAACCTACAGAACTTTTAGGTGTAAAAATGTTAATGTATATCAAATATTATCAAGAACCAACAGAACCTTAAGGTGTAGAAATGTTAATGTATATCAAATATTATCAAGAACCAACAGAACCTTAAGGTGTAGAAATGTTAATGTATATCAAATATTATCAAGAACCAACAGAACCTTGATGTGTAGAAATGTTAATGTATATCAAATATTATCAAGAACCAACAGAACCTTGAGGTGTAGAAATGTTAATTTATATCAAATATTATCAAGAACCAACAGAACCTTGAGGTGTAGAAAAGTTAATGTATATCAAATATTATCAAGAACCAACAGAACCTTGAGGTGTAGAAATGTTAATGCATATCAAATATTATCAAGAACCAACAGAACTTTGAGGTGTAGAAATGTTAATGTATATCAAATATTATCAAGAACCAACATAACCTTGAGTGTAGAAATGTTAATGTATATCAAATATTATCAAGAACAAACAGAACCTTGAGGTGTAGAAATGTTAATGTATATCAAATATTATCAAGAACCAACAGAACCTAGAGGTGTAGAAATGTTAATGTATATCAAATATTATCAAGAACCAACAGAACCTTGGGGAGTAGAAATGCGGTTGGTCAAATTGTCATAACTCACGATGAATTAATCCGAGTTTGTCAGATCCATATCAGTGGAAATAGAGAATTGAACATTTTATTGTCACCACTTTTGATGGTGTCACACGTGCTGTTAACATCTCCCAAACCCTTTAGTGACAAGATGTATGTTCAGAAAGATACTTTTAAAGATATAAAAAAAAAACCGTTAAAAATACGTTTTTCACTATAAAAACTTAATATACGAGACATAAATATGTTAATTATATTAAGAATGACAAAACATTCCGACAACACAAAATAGTACTTATGTCTCGTAAATCATGCTTAACATAATTCGCACCGATCGTGAATATATTTTTTAAAAAAGAATTGTCCATGTAATGCGCAACTTATTGCGTGAAAAGGAAAGTTTGTTGAACATAATACGCAACACGACACGCCATCTCGAAAAATTAATTCTATTATATAATGCGCTAAGGCACATCTCCGTCCGTCAGTCAGTGTGTGTGTGTGTGTGTGTGTGTGTGTGTGTGTGTGTGTGTGTGTGTGTGTGTGTGTGAAGCCCCTATACCACGCAACTCTTGCTAACTTTTTTAAAATTGAAAATATAGACAAAAAATCATAATAATTTTGGGTTTGAGATTAACAGAGGGTGTGGTTTTGCGCGCAGTAAAAACAACCATTAAGTGGCGTCATGAAGCTTTTATTATATTAATTTATTTGATGTTACTTTTTATCTTGATTATAATTTGTGTGTGAATATGCATGTGTGCGAGTGTGTTTATGTGTATGTGTGTATGTGCGTCTGTGTGTGCGTGTGACTGTGTGTTTGTATAGTTGTGAAATAACGATTTGTTTCAAAGATTGCTTAAGTGAAATTAAATATTGAAAAGACGTTAGCACGTAATCTTTTATGTATAGTTAAAGTATGCACTGGATTATGAAAAATTCCGTTAATTTTATGAACACAAGTTTCTGCCGATGCGATCTGCATTGGTGCTTGAATAAAAGATAACGGGAAGTCATAGAATATGACTTAAAAACTGTTAATGAGAAGATCAATCTCCAATGATTTTTTCAGAGAATGTTTTACTTTTTGATTCATTTTAGAAGAAATTAGCTCTTGCACATTAGTTGGACGATTACTCCGATGAAGTACCACAATGGAAAATAAACAGTGAAAAGAACTTATAGTCGCTATTGAAATAGCATTATTTATAAATATAATATGTAATTGGGTAAGATTGAGGCTAATTGGCGAATATTTATTTTTAAAGAAAATTGAAACTTTCTAAACTTTTAAATTGTATTTTGCATTATAAATAAAATCACACGAATATGGTTCGAAGTCACTGTTAAATTACTTTAGAAATAAATGTGAAGAAATTATTTAAGTGCAGACGACATATCAATTTTACATTTTAATATAAGCATTTATACACCTACGTATATAATCGGATGGAGGCAAATTTTATACGGGCTTATAACAAGTAAAAATTAAAGAAAATGAAATTTCTTAAAACAGAAAAATTAACACGCAACCGCTTTTGAAGCGTTCAAAGAGTGATCTAGCATAAAAAAATGAAAATATTTGTTAGGAGTAAGATGTATTTCTCTGAGGTGCTTACTTAATACAAGTAAGTGTTTTGGATCGATTTCATTATAAACTGACATTAAGGAAATTCGAATGGAAAGTAAACGCTCAGGAATTTTAAATAATAAAATGGTAAGTGTATAACCATTTATACACTGTTGTAAGAGTGGATTTAACTAGCGGAATTGTAATAATTTTAAAGAGGGGCAACTTTGTGAAATATTTGAACTAATTCATTTCTTGGGTCATGAGTGTATAATATCGCCGAGCCCTGAGTTGCACTATTTCCTCGCCACTTATAGTAATATCCTTTTTGCAAATATTAAAAAAACCAGCAGTGTAAACATTTTAAGTCCAAAACCTTGCGATTCAACGTGTGTTTTTTTTAAACAAATAGACAATACAACAAATCTCCCCAACCCTACACATCCCAATCACATTAGTATTAAACAGCTCAATAAAAATAAATCTAATGTGTCCTAAATAAAAATCATGCATATAATGTAAATGAATGGATGGTGTGGATTAATTGGTAGATGAATGAAAAAGCTTACGCAAAAAAAGACTTATTGCTAGGATATTGCAATATTATGGTACATGCTATGGTTAAAACTGTAGAGTTGTCTATTGGTGCAAGTTTGTATGTGTGTTTGTGCGTGTGTGTGTGTGTGTGGAGGGGAGGGGCTATGTCCGTATCTGTGTGTTATTTGGTTATTTCTATGTCTGCTAATGTTGCGCCTCTAACATGACAACCAGTATTTTAAAAAGTATATATACAAACAAAAAAAATAATAAATTTCTACGGTGTAGATAGAAAGGGGTCGAAACGCCTTAGGGTCAAAAAGTCCCTTGGTGGAACTGCGCGGGATCGAATCACACCGGGGTCGAATCGACCGGAGTCGAAGTGTCAAACCACCAAATAGAAAAAAACTTTTTCCTCAACTAAAGTAAACCAGCAGGGTACATTTCCAGCTCAAACCTTGCGACCGATTTAAGGTGTTTCTTTTAAAACAAATTACCTCATACACACCTCAATTTAGCATCAATATTCACATAATTAATATCTGGCCCTTATAAACAAAATCCTATTAATTTGACTAAAACCATGCTTAGCCTAGAAATAGAAATTATGTTTTGGAGAGCATTTCCCATGAAAAAAGTAATATTAAAACATGTATTTTACTCTAACAACTAACGAATGATGAAACATCATTTTTGAAAAATGTGCATGACATACGCTTTGCGTAAAAACATTTCTTTAAGGTGTAAATATATCAAGTGTAAAAAACATCACGGGTAATACGACTTATAAATAGGATCTAGCATAAGAAAGTGCGTGTTATGTCGAAAAAAC
This sequence comes from Radix auricularia, assembly GCA_002072015.1. Taxonomy (NCBI): domain Eukaryota; kingdom Metazoa; phylum Mollusca; class Gastropoda; family Lymnaeidae; genus Radix; species Radix auricularia. The sequence goes on along the minus strand of MUZC01001204.1, from coordinate 11,444 downwards.
ACACTGACAACAACACATTTTATGCCAAGCGGTTTTGAATTTATTAGTTGAATAGTATACAACGGGAATAAAGATTGATATAAAAATGAATTTTTACTATTAGAAAAATTGTGCGAGAATATATAATGATTGACATAACATTTATAAGGAGATCAATTTCTCACCATTTTCTAAAAAAGCAGCATTGTTCTTATGTTTTTATTCACGTTAATGTAACATGTGCCTTGATATCAAATAAACCATATTTTCCTCTCTCCCCAGCAACAATATTCACAAATATTATCTGGCTAAAAATATCCTATTCGTCTTGGATTAATTTCATGCTTAGACTATAAATAAAATGAGTGTTTTCTAAGAACCAAAGGAATCATGTGGAAAGATATTGTTTTCATGTTTTATTCACGTGAAAAGAAAGTGAGCCTTGCCCGTTAGAATTTTTAAACTGTTAACGACATTTGTTATTCTGGTAGAGTATATAGCAAGCGTTAATATAGGGGTTCAAGCATGCTGAAAGAAAGCCATCAATCGATCTGAATGGAAGAAAGAGGTTGAGCAAGCCAGGGCCCTACATGTGCTGTAGGCCAAGGATTGTAATGAAGAAGCTATATTAAAGCAGAAATACAAAAATTGATGGCTAATATTTAAAAAAGTAATACTTTTATTTTATCATTGGGAAGAAACACTTTATTTTAAAATAGAATTTCATTGCAACTTCTGATGCGCATTATTGTTTTTAGCCCATTAACTCTGCACAAAAAGTTCCTATAAAATATATGTTAATATTGTATTGTTTTTTAGAGAATTTAGTTAGAAGTCTATAATTTTAAATTTTTAAACTTAATTTTTTTTTTTATACTTTACCGTGAAACATTATTAATATCTTGTGTTGATTTAATTTTTTTAAAAAAATATATTTTATAGTAGTTTAAGCTAATGTTCACAAAAATGAAATGTACATAAACAATTGATTGGAACTATTACATTATTTAAATTAACATTGACTATAAAATTAACTTATTACGGTTATCCTATATGTATATTTAACAATTTCAATACAACAACGTAAGTCTTCAGGTTTTATTACATTTATGTAAGTGGCATGCCACTGAACTCGATCCCTATTATTAGGGATACAAAGACATTATGTAATGATTTTTGCCCCACTCTATTCACATTAGATCCGAAAAATCATAATCGTGTCTCTAGTTTCTGTTATTTTTCAATTTATAATGATCCATACGATTGAAAACTAACGTAGAAATAAAATCAACATAATTTTAATTGATTTAGTTACTAAAATAACAATAGTAAAAATCTTTGAAATTAAATTATCTGTGGTCTCATACCGTGTATGTTGTCTAATGTCTTCTTCTGTGAAACAATTGATAGTTATGTATTTAAATTATATATGTGTTATCATACATCAAATGTTGTCAATTGTCTTCTGTTAAACAATCGATAGTTATGTATTTAAACTATATATGTGTTATCATACATCAAATGTTGTCAATTGTCTTCTGTGAAACAATTGATAGTTATGTATTTAAATTATATTTGTGTTATCATACATGAAATGTTGTCAATTGTCTTCTGTGAAACAATTGATAGTTATGTAATTAAATTATATTTGTGTTATCATACATCAAATGTTGTCAATTGTCTTCTGTGAAACAATTGATAGTTATGTAATTAAATTATAATTTTCTGAATAAATCTAGAAATTATTACTATTATCAAGAGAATACTTTAAATTACAATTATGAAAATTAATCTAAAGGGCTTTGTATAAGCTTTTATTTTAATTTTTTTTTTTAATAATCTGCCATCTTTATATACTTTATTCTTAAGCGAACATGCTTAAATGAGCATAACAAATGATCCCCACTGAGGTCTAAATATCAAATTGGGTGTTCAAATGAGCATAACGCATGATACCCAATGGGGTCTAAATATCAAAGTTGGTGTTCAAATGAGCATAACGAAAGAACCCCACTGGGGTCTAAATATCAAATTTCAAATGAGCATGACGAATGATCCCCACTTTTTGTCTAAATATCAAAGTTGGTGTTCAAATGAGCAAAACGAATGAACCCGCTGGAGTCAAAATATCACAGAGGGCAAGCGTATTAGGATGACATGTAAAAAGTGGGGAGGGAGGAGGGACGGCACCAATGATTTTTGTGTTCACTTGCATTGTTCCATCTCAAAATAACATATTATTCGTAGTGGAGTGGTTGTCATGTCTTGGGTTCAAGCATCAGAGGGAACAATTAAAATAAAAAAAAACTTTTATTTCTGTCTGTTCTTTTCCTTTTTTTTTTTTTTTTTTTTTTTTTTTTTTGCGAAAATGACTA
>MUZC01001203.1:83634-105779 GCA_002072015.1 Radix auricularia | reverse complement strand
TATTTCGTTACGATGCCCAACGTCCCTCATGGACTGGGCGTGGCCAAAGGACTGGTTGAAAGGCTACGCTTCGGTCTGGCCAATCAGGCGTAGCACCGCTCTGTGGTCAGCTTGGCAGTCGGCCCCTTCCGCACTGGTCACTGACTGCAAGGTTCGTTCGTTTCAAGGTAAGGCCACCTCGTCCCCTCTCTGCTCCAGATCTCCTGTCTGAGATGGTAGCTCAATGGTTCCTCCGCCACTACACTGGCTCTCCAACTTGCTAGTACTTAACTCCTAACTACTTCTAGCTTCTAATTATTTTAACTTCCACTAACTACTAACTTCCACTAACTAGCTTCTTCTAGTAACTTCTTTAACTAGCTCTAACTAGCTTCCACTAACTAGCTGAACAGACTTCAGCTAGGCTCAACTCGTATTCGTTCAGTCACACCGCAGACCTGGTGTACTGCGAATTTCTGAGATAGAGACTGCTGTGAGGTTGAGAGACCGTTTATAAAGGCCTCTACTTTAGCGTGGCTTACCGAAGCATTCTCATCTGATTGGTCAGTGGCGTGTACCAACTATTAATCACGCGCTGACATGCATGACTTCGAGAACGTTCGGCCAACCTCCGCGTCCTAACCTATACTAATGCTATGGAATATTCCATCAGGGACAGCGTCCCTGTTGCGTTGATGGACCTACCCCTACCCTCAATGGTTCTCAAATATGCAAAGGTTCTAATATTATCGTGGGGAGGTATTCAACACCGGCCAAGAGCCCAGTTATACGTACTGAATCAGTTATACGTACTGTGGTCAGTTATACGTACTGTGGTCAGTTATACGTACTGTGGTCAGTTATACGTACTGTGGTCAGTTATACGTACTGTGGTCAGTTATACATACTGTGGTGTTTCAGGTGAGACAACTTATTGATATCATCCTTCCTTAAACATTGATAGACATTGATTGCTTATTCGCTCGATCGATGAATTTATTGATTGATTGATTTTTCTTTAGGGCGTGACAGGCTCATATGACGGATATTTGTATGTGTTAAGCTGTTGGTCGGATGGAACACGAAGAAGATCTTGGAATGTATAAAGACCTAGAAATTTGTTTTTTTTTGTTCAATCTTTTCAGTTAAGTTTCTTTTGTCAACTGATTGTCATGTCAGGTTCTGTCGGGGTAGCCTCGAGTTATCCATTCTCACCACACTAACATGTCTGTATGGTAGCCTCGAGCTGTCCATACTGACCATACTAACTGGTCTGTCGGGGTAGCCTCGAGTTGTCCATACTGACCATTCTAATATATCTGTCGTGGTAGCCTCGAGTTGTCCATACTGACCATACTAACTGGCAAACAATTTATTTGGAAAACATGTTTTTGAAATTTTTTTTAAAATATCGACTGAATTATTTGTTGTATTCGAATTATCCTTCAGTGGAGAAACAGCCCGGGATACAAAGGAATGGATCTTCCATTCACAATATGTTGGGTTTGTACAAAGTGATATTCAAGTTGGTTCATGAAAGGACTGAATTATTTTGGATATATTTCAGTGTGGAATGTCTTCATCTTCTCACAACTCATACTTTACGGCTTATTGTACATCCAGTCCCACCAATAACTGTTCTGTACTTTCACACATGATTACATTCGTAGTATTTGTGCGTTGTTTAGCAAAGGACCGTAGTACTATTGTATAGAGCCACTCATCTAGCCCCCAGACACAGGACCGTCGGGTCTGGCATCACTTCCGTCCCCAGGAGTAGACACGTGACCGACTTGTGGGTAATTACTGTAAGTGTTGTCCTAGGTGCCGGTGATGTGAAACCTGTTGCCGTACATTTTTCTGTGGTGTGTGTGTGGGTGGTCTGTCTGTCTGTCTGTGTGTGTGCGTGTGTGTGTGTGTGTGTGTGTGTGGTTGGTGTGTGTGTGTGTGTGTTGGTTGTAGGGTTGTACTGTTTGATAACGTCAGAATAGGCCACGGGTGGTGTGTGGGGGGGGTGGTAGAAGAGAAGGGATCAGAGAATACACTTCTCCAGTCAACACAAAACTAAATGTTGGCTTGTAAATAACTGAAACAAATTAATTTTAAAAGGAGCCACGCCAAAGAGAAATTTATTTCTTTAAAGTTGAATAATTGACGTAATTAATGAAAGTCTTGTGACGTTAGGTCTCGCCAAACATCATTGGACGAGGACACGCTGTACTTTTGGCAAGCATAAAGTTACATCGTACCTTTCAAAATTATTATTTGTTACATAGGCGCTGATAAAACATATATATTTTTATATAAAGTTAGAATACGGATTAAAAAATCCCTTTTGTATACGCCCATGGGTATTTCCTTTCATCTTTCCCGCTCACAAAACAATGTATTCCAGGATTGTTTGTAATCGTGTTTTTTTAAAGTGTGGTATGGTCATGTTTTAATTTGTATTCATGGTGGCAAGTCTTTCACATGGATCATCTCACCCTTCTCATTCCACTCACACAGCTCGAAGTTTACCGTTTTATTTTTAAATGAGAAAGTTTTTAAACACTGATTTAATCTTTGGATAAAATCACTGATAGCTATAAACGGAGTATTTTTGCGTGTTGCAGAATTTTGCTACAAGTTTTAATTAAACAGTCTCCAGATCTGGACTTTTTAGCTGACGAGTACATCTAAAAATTTAATTCACAGGAATTTCCCCCAAGCCGGTCGAAAATAACTTGAGCCATTTTGTAATATTGAAGACCTATCTCAGACCACGTCTCTATAGATTGATATCTTTTAGCTAATAATTGAAGTTTCTGGATTCGCCCTTCGTAGGTATCGATCTAGATACTTGACATCACGTTTATCTCCAAGGTCAGCCACCTACATCCGGCTGAATCATCAAATATAAAGATTCTATGTTTTCGTATTAAATGTAAAATACTATAACTTTCCAATAATTTAGGCTATTGTCATTGATATATATCTAAAAATAAATTTTTTTTTTTTCAAAATTATTGACATCGCCGAAAAAATAGATTGAAAAATTGTTTAAATTAAAACATTAATTAACATTTTTGTAGTTTGAGATATTCCAGTATTAAAGTTCAAAATTATACAGATTTCTCATAAATTAAAGAAATAGATTTGCACTTTAATATGGTCAGATACCAACATCGTTACACTGTATAAGAATAAAGGAGACAAGAGTGGCTGCAATAACTATCGTGGAATCTCTCTCCTCAGTATAGTTGGAAAGGCCTTCGCCCGATTAACCCGCCTGCAGACCCTAGCATCCCGTGTACTCCCAGAATCGCAGTGTGGCTATCGAGCCGGAAGATCAACTATAGACACGATCTTCTCTCTGCGCCAGCTACAGGAGAAATGCAGGGAGCAACATATGCCTCTATACATCGCATTCGTCGACCTAACTTAAGCTTTCGATCTTGTCAGCAGAAGCGAAGCGGCCTTTTCCAGATCTTAGTAAAAATAGGCTGCCTTACACATCTGCTTAACATTATCAAGCAATTCCACGATAACATGCAGGGCAAAGTGTGTTATACCGGTGCCACATCTGAAGCTTTCCCAGTAAGTAGTGGTGCAAAACAAGGCTGCGTGTTGGCACCTACTCTGTTTGCAATATATTCTTTTCCATCTTACTCCAGTATGCCTTCAAGAACAACTACGAGGGGACATACATACACACCAGAGCTGATGGGAGATTATTCAATAATGCCTGACTTAGAGCAAAGTCCAAAATAAGGAAGATTTTGCTGCGCGAGCTCTAATTTGCAGACGATGATGCCTTAATATCTCACACAGCAGATGGACTGCAAAACCTTGTATCCAGCTTCTCCGCTGCCTGCAAAGATTTTGGCCTGACCATTAGCATAAAGAAAACTAACATTATGGCACAGGATGCTGCCTCCCTCCCAATTATCACTATAGACGACTGCAACCTGGGAATCAAACATCTCGAGCACCCTCTCACTGGAAGATGAGATAAGAGGTAGGATAGGGAAGGCAGCAACTGTTATGGCTAGACTGTACAAAAGGTTCTTGTCCAATGCCAAACTCACAGCAAGGACTAAGCTGCAGGTATACCAGGCCTGTGTACTGAGCACGCTCCTCCATGGATGCGAGTCATGGACCACTTATACCAGGCATGAAAGAAGGCTCAATAGCTTCCACCTCAGATGCCTGCGCCGCATCCTTGACATCAAATGGCAAGAGAAAGTCTCCAACACAGAGCTCCTGGCTCAAGCAAGCATGAACAGCATTCCAGCCATACTAAGCCAAAGACGCCCCCGTTGGCTTAAACACGTCAAGAGTATGCAAACTGGTCGCATACCCAAAGATGTGCTATACAGCGAGCTGGCAACTGGGAAAAGGTCGGTTGGTCGGTCATGTCTCAGATACACGGACATATGCAGGAGAGACATGAAAGTAGCCAACATTGACATAGAAAACTGGGAAAACCTGGCTGAGGATAGGACCACATGGTGGGCTATAGTGAAAGAAGGATCACTAAGAGCATAGGAGCTAACTAGGGCAGTTGGAAAAAGAGCGAGGACAAAGGCCAGGCAACACTGCCCCAGTACATTCGTGTGTGTAACATGCAGAAGAGACTGCCACTCAAGGATTGGTCTCATCGGCCACACCAAGAGATTCAAATAATAAAGATAAATCTATCGTCTTTCGTAGACGGACATATGCCATACAAAGATGGCCAGATACAAACTTTTTACATAAAATCTCTTTCCGACAATTCAATTTTTGATCCTCTCTAAGATACATGGGATCACTCAACAAAATTATAAAATGTCACATTGCCGTTTTTTTCTTTGAGGTCTCCTTTTAAAACGCACTCATAATATTTGAGCAGTACAGCAATAGTAACTACTCAAACAGTTTTAATTTAAAGATGCACAACCTTAGGGGGAATAGGGTGGGGTAAAAAGGTGTTTAACTTACTGACTTTACAGTAATCAAAAGATATGACGACACATTTCACTCTAGCGGATAAAAGATGACACGTCTAAGAAACAAAATACTTCTCTATACTGTAGTCCCTTATTTTTTTTTTCTTTCTGTTTTTGTTTAAATTGGAAATTTTAAATACATTTTTTCATGTTAAAATTGAATATTTACGGTATTAATTCACTTAAGGCAGGTGATAAAGACATTGATCTAACAGCAAAATGTCATTAATGTTTTAAAATTATTTGAAATGACCCAAATGGAAAATTGTAAAATTAAACGCAGAAAAGTAGAACTTTCATTATTTTGAAAACACTTGGTGATGAGGTGTGAGGGGGCATGTGTCTTTGAGTGACGTACCATGAAATGAGAACATATGTCTTTGTAAAGACAAGTACATCAATAAATATTTCAACAACTATTGATCGCTGTGACATCACAGCTGCTGATACAGACATGGATATTATCTAAATACGTGTTATGAAAAACCTGATTGTCCAAGGGCTGTGGGTGGGTTAATAGCCAGTGTCCAAGGGCTGTGGGTGGGGTAATAGCCAGTGTCCAAGGGCTGTGGGTGGGGTAATAGCCAGTGTCCAAGGGCTGTGGGTGGGGTTATAGCCAGTTAATATTAAAATACGAAAAGTTACCCACTGAGAGCCATTTTAAATGCTTAGAATTCGGTTTACGGGTACTCGAGACCGTGACGTTTTCTGCAAATAAAGATCCACCGAAATACCGCGGTGGTGTCAATATAACGTTAGTGTGACGTGTAATTAGCCGGTGACAATCAATGGGTGGGCGAGGCAATGTACTTCCATTGAACCTGGCGACTCGTCTCTTGCTTCACAGAGGAGACAAAAACACTGTCATTTCAGAAAAGTGGATCCCTGTCCCTTAAACCTCCCTCTCGATCTATACCAGTTTGAGACTAATGTGTGCGAGATGTCAAGGCGATGTGGTATTTTATACAGCTCAGTCCTTACGGTAATGGTAATAAAGATGGTTGTTCAAAACGAAGAGAAATATGGCTTGAAAGAAGTGCTGCCAGCGACGATTTTGGGAAAAACCTGGCCAACTCGTCAAAAAATCAAATATAAAAAAACCTAGATCCGAAAGAAAAAAAACTTAGACATGCTAAATATAAATAAAAATTACGTCAGAAAGCTCCCCACTCCCCCTTTCCCCNACACACACACACACACACACACACACACACACACACACACACACACACAAGTATTTCTTATTTCAAATTGAGCATGTCTCAAATATTTTTTTTATTGCTAAGTATTATTCAATCATGTATTTAGGGTAAGGCTGCACTCTAATATCGTAAGCACATGAAGCCATTTAAACGTCACCATATAAATTGTTTAGAAACAAATATCTAAGTGGAGCTTTCATTTAAAGTTGCGCTTTTTTATTATGTAACGTCCCAGTTCTTAAGCAACCCCCTCCCACTTATCAAAAATCTCACAAAAGTGTGGCCACCACCACTTCTGCATGTTTTCATCATATATATGTCATTTTCTTTTTAAATCTTATTGGCAATCTTATCAGCATTCTTGGAGTCATTCTTATTTGATACATTACAGGCGACCCTTAAACACAAAAGATTATTGAGTCCTACATGTATCCATTGTTTAAGTCTTGTCTTGCATTTTTATGCGAGTTTAAAATTTTTAAATTTCGGTTTTCCTCGTTTGATCAGGCAATCATTCCACTTCGAATTCTGGACGAAAGAACGAGAATTTTAATGCGTTTGTTAATGCCTACGGAATAGGAAAAAGATTTTTATAACTATGTCTATCGAAGTGTTGTCTATACTCAACACCGCGTATACTTGAGACTTGAGACAATATTCTCTCAACGGAGACAGAAGAAAATGTATGAGCTGTTAAAGTCTAATAAAATTGAATATTTTGGTTCATTCAAGTTCTTTCATCTTGTACCAGAATTCTTCAAACAGATAGCACCACCTTTCGGATTCAGTAGCATAGAGCCATCCCATATAATAAAAGGCAATTTTCGTGTGCGATCATCGATAGCGATTGGTCCCTCAAACTCCTAAAGACTCCCACAGCCAATGAGAAAAAAACAATAATCTCATATTGAACAAGTTTACGCGGACGTTCAAAGCGAGCTAGTTTTTGTGCAGTATTTTTAGCTCATTTTCGAGAAGTCGAATGCGCTATTGCACCCGTTTTGTCCGTCCGTCTGTCATCACCCTAGATCTCAGCAACCATAAGTCCTAGACCCATGATGTATATATGTTTTTTGTATGTCCTGACCTGCCATTTGTGCATCAACACTCAGTTACTCGATCCGTTAAAAACCCCCGTTAAAACTACCAAAAAACATTGCGAATCGAGAGATAACACTGGCGCAGGCAACGGCCGCCATTGCCGGAAGTCTTAGTATTATCAAAAGTATTAGTTTTTTTTGTTTTTTGTTGACGTCATTAGAATATGTGTAAAAGTTTAGAGAGTTTTACGTCATCATTTGTGGTGACTTCAATCAAGATCTTAGCGGCCCAGGGGCAGAAATTGAAAACTTTTTCGAAACAAGCTTCAACATTCAACTACTTTCACCAAGATTGTCAACTACGATCTATCAAACAACAATTGACGGAGTATTTGGGCGATTAGCTGATTACAATTTAGAATGTTTCATTTATGAGTCCTATTTCAGTGACCACAAACCACTTGTAGTTAGATTAAAGAGAAAATAAAAAAATTTAAAATGTCAAGAAATGACTTTTAAATAAAAAAAAATTCAGGTATATTCATTACACAAGAAAATTCATAAAAATATGTCTAAAATCTAAACACAATTACTGATAACTACATAATGCTGATATCTAACATAAGTACTGATACATAATACGAAAATGCGCTAACACGTCCTGAGTTCCAAAAGGGACCAGGCTTAACATGATTTTTTTTTTCATAGACTTTATTTTGATCGCACATTCTCGTGTTCGTATATTATATTGAGCTGTGGCTGTTTTAACGGTTACTTTCTTTATTTGATAGATACGTCAAAATGTTTCATTATAATTTCCACACGATTGGGGGGGGGGGGGAGGTATTTTTTAAACGTGTAAATGAAGTTGTGAATTCTGTTAAATTCTGTTGTGATACATATTTCGTTATTAATTAAAAATTCTTATTATAATTCTGTAATTAGTGTGTGAATTTTACTTGGAAAGCGATGGCCCAAGTCAAATATTTCTAAAAGAAAGATAATTATAAACACTATTGAAATTTAATGTTATTCATGTTGTCGTATTACAAGCCGGATATCCGGACCGGATATCGAGATTTTCGCCACTATCTGGTTTCGGCAAATACTTATCGCAGATCCGAATAATATCCGGATATCAGTGTAGTGAGGAATTTTTTTAATCAAATTAAATTAATATGAATAAGTTTATAAACAAAGATATAAAAAGTAAAAAAACAATAACCAGAAATGAGCGGTACGCGTTGGGATTTATAGTTTTAAAAAAACGTTTGTTTTTACGGTTATTTTATTATAAGTATAATGAATAGTATTTCTGATGTGATGCACACCTATTGCCGGCCGAAACGGCTGTGGACGGGAGGTACAATATGTCACCGAAACGACAGAACGTTGCTCGTAGATATAATAATTGAACATCATAAGGCTGCTAAAAAATACTGTTCCTTCATGCTGCTTATGTTTAGTTTTGAAATATCGATTCTTTAGGATGTTACTTGCACATAATTAATTGGTTTTGTACTTTCACATCGCAATTTAATGATTTTTAAAAAAATATTTTTAAAAAATATTTTAGGCCTTTTAAAAAAAAAATCTAGAAACCTAGACGAGGTAAAAAAAATCATGTTAAGCCTGGTCCCTATTGGAATTCAGGACGTGTTAGCGCATTTTCGTATTATGTATCAGTACTTATGTTAGATATCAGCATTATGTAGTTATCAGTAATTGTGTTTAGATTTTAGACATATTTTTATGAATTTTCTTGTGTAATGAATATACCTGACATTTTTTTAATTTAAAAGTCATTTCTTTACATTTTAAAATTTTTTATTTTCTCTTTAATCTAACTACAAGTCACCACAAATGATGACGTAAAACTCTCTAAACTTTTACACATATTCTAATGACGTCAACTAAAAAAAAAAACTAATTCTTTTGCACGCTTTCGCACCACTCTTGAATGCTTGAAAAACTATGTATTCGACTTCCGGCAATGGCGGCCGTTCCCTGCGCTAGTGTTACCTCTCGATTCGAAATATTTTTTGGTAGTTTTAACGGGGTTTTTTAACGGATCGAGTAACTGAGTGTTGATGCACAAATGGCAGGTCAGGACATACAAAAAACATAAATACCTCATGGGTCTAGGACTTATGGATGCTGAGATCAAGGGTGATGACGGACGGACGGACGGACAAAATGGGTGCAATAGCGCATTCGACTTCTCGAAAATGCGCTAAAAACAACCACAACAACAAACCTAGATCTAGGTTGAAAAACCTCGCGCTGTCAGCACTGATTAAAAGAACCAAGCGGTCTATTCAACGCGTGGAGATGGTTTAGTATCAACAAGTCGGTATTTTGGTGACGTCAGGCAGACACAGTGTGTTACTAAATCCTGTGTGACTGAGCTATAAACCTGCTTCAAGTGAAAACCTAGTGATTCCACATTGTCTGTGTGTGTTCGGGGGGGGGGGGGTCATTCCGAGCGATATGTAAAGGAATTTGAGATTGCAAATGATATATAAGTTGTGTGTGTGTGTGGGGGGGGGGGTTAAGGAGGAAATCATACAAAACAAATATACAAAGGTTAATCACTAGAGAGTCAACGAAGAAATGACGTCATTTAGGAAAATGCAAACATATATACTTGAGTTTGATGTAAGGATTTAATCTTACCTAGTAATCAATAGAATATTTGATTCAGTCCAATCACAATCAACGCTTTCACTCCACACAATACATGCTTCAGTCCAATCACAATCAACGCTTTCACTCCACACAATAAGTGATTCAGTCCAATCACAATCAACGCTTTCACTCCACACAATAAGTGATTCAGTCCAATCACAATCACGCTTTCACTCCACACAATAAGTGATTCAGTCCAATCACAATCAACGCTTTCACTCCACACAATAAGTGATTCAGTCCAATCACAATCAACGCTTTTCCTCCACACAATATGGCAGAAAATTCCCGGCTCAGATATGACGCAGTGCAATCATTACAATTGGCTGCGGTGCCGGAAAGACAATCTTAATTCCCCATAATTTATTTAATTCCCCTAAATTACCCCTGCCCGGAACTTCCTCTTTCTTTTTAATCGGCTGACGTTTCTGTACAAAGTTTGGTTTGCCATCAAAGATGACGTACACAAATGAAATACTGACTTTCAAAGCGGCTTGTGTAGGTGGTACAGCTAAATGATTGAATTTCAGCAGCATGTTTTAGATGGTAAAACGGATGTTTCAGTCTACGTCATTCTCAGTTGGGGGGGGGGGGTTTCAGAGGTCAGCTTAAAGGTTTGGGAGGTACAGAATGTAAGCTTGGGAGGCACTCTTAGGGTTCAAAGGTCAGCGTAAAGGTTTGGGAGGTACATAATTTAATATTTAGAGGCACTCTTAGGGTTCATTGGTCAGCGTAAAGGTTTGGGAGGTAAATAATATAAGCTTGGGAGACACTCTTAGGGCTCAAAGGTCAGCGTAAAAGTTTGGGAGGTACATAATGTAATATTGAGAGGCACTCTTAGGGTTCAAAGGTCAGCGTAAAGTTTGGGAGGTACATAATTTAATATTTAGAGGCACTCTTAGGGTTCAAAGGTCAGCGTAAAAGTTTGGGAGGTACAGAATGGAATCTTGAGACCCACTAGTGAGTTTTAAAGTTCAGCTTAAACGTTTGGGAGGTACAGAATATAATCTTGAGACCCACTAGTGAGTTTTAAAGTTCAGCGTATATTGTCAGAATTTAAATGACGTTACCACCATGTCTTATATTCTGATTTTATATTTAACCGACGCTCCTTCTATGCAGAAGATTTTTGCGTCCTATGTTCATCTCTGATTTGCGTTTAGTCCTGCATTCTTATTAGAGTTATAAATGATGATAAAGTGTTGGCCTTCCTGGTTTCTTCAGGCAACCCATTTCACGCCCTAATTCCGGACGGGAAGAAAGAAAACTTGTGTTTGCTCTTGCAAACGGAATAAGAAAGGTGTTTTTATCCTTATGTCTATCTGAGGGTTGTATTTCTAAATTAGAATTAATTGCTTTATGTAAAATTACTAATTTATTCTTTGTTCTTCTATCCTCTAGTGTTTTAAGGTTTAATGAATTAACTAACGGTGTTACGCTTGTCAGTTTAGAGTATTTTAGAATATTCTCCAGTAATGAATCTGGCAGTTCTTTTTTGAATTTGTTCTAGTTTATCAATATTTTCTTTGGTGGATGGGTCCCATACAGAAGATGCATATTCTAGTATAGGTCTCACCAGGGCGAGGTACCATTTTAGTTTTATATATTTATAACATTTGTAAAAGTTTCTTTTTATAATACCTAAGGTTTTGTTTGATTTTTTAAAAACATTTTCATTGACATGGGGATTCCATGATAGTTTCTCATTTATTATGAGTCCAAAGTATTTTGCATCTTTAGTTGGGTTAGTCCTTTTCCATGAATGAAAAATTTTGAATGTACGAAGAAAGCCATAGGATTTGCACTCATATAGTTCTATTTCTTCTATTTCTTAAGGGCAGGCATTATCAATGTTCTGACTTTGTAAAATTGATGGGTTAAAAAAATAGGCTTGAACTCTAACCTTTTCTTTTAAACGAATAAAATACTGAATCACGGTAGTTTAAAAAAAATAAAAACATAAATTAACATTTTTCGGAAAAATTAAAATTTAATATTTTTTGGCTAACACGGAAAAGAAAACAACAAACAAACAAACAAACAAACAAACAAACAATCACCAGCAACAACAAATCACAACAAAAACAGCATATCTTTTAGACATACGAAACTATTTGAAAATGTAAATAAAGTTGTTGTAAAGATCCGAACAAAAGAGTGAAAAGAGAAAGTGAACATTTGGGCGAGAAGTCATCTAGGGGAAAACTAAAATAACATAACATACACACACACAAACAATCACACCAAAGGCAAACACAAAAACACACACAGTACAGTATTTCAACTAATTGTCTTTTCTATCTATACAGACGCTCCTTCTATACAGAAGACCATTGCGGTCTGTTGGCAAGTGATGCAGCGTTCACAGGCCACGGCTATGAGGATTCCATGCATTACCCAGCCACCTTTATTTTTCTAACTAGTGTTAGATACCCATTTGGAGTTGGGACGCAGTAATAAAATTAATTGTTATTTTATCGCTTTAACTAATTAAGCCGGTATTTTAAGCAAGTTAAGATAAAATTATGTTAACTAGCTTAAAATGCCGGCTTAGCCTACTTTAAAATAATACTTTAAAGTTCAATCTCTTACCGAATGAATGTACATTCTCTTTTGGGTCGAGCCTTTAGGCCCTTAAGACCCTGTTCAATCTATCGCAAGCGAGCCTTATCAAGCGGGCATCGCCGTAGAGGTAGTCCTCTGCAGGTAACGCACCTTCACCTTCTAAAGCCCCGTCCAACTCGGGGCAACACTCAAGTACGTGGGCCACCGTCTCCTCGGGGCCGCCACACAGCCGACAGGCCAGTTCCCTTCTGTTGTCAAACTTATACAGGTAGCTTCGTATGGGACAATGGTCAGTCCTCGTCCGAATGAAAAATATCAAGCTAACTTCACCGCTAGATAGAATGAAAAATAAAAATGCCGTACCCTGACGCCTACCGAATCTAAAGTCCTGCCCCACGCAAAACACATGTGATTGTATTACTGATTACGTTTTTGATTTATTTAACAAACATTTCGATTTGCTTTATTTTAAAATGTAATATTATAACTTCAGAGCTCAGAACCCTAGCAATTTGAATCTTGAAATATTTTTTAAACTAAATCTTGCGACAGACCTTGTAATTTCACACGACACACGAACGTATCGCGACACACAGTTCGTAAAACACTGCTCTAAAGTGAGGACCTGATTATTTATGTTGACAGATCACCATTTCTTCTACGGTATCTGGACCAGGGCTGTTAGCACTTACGTCCTGTTGGTCAGTGTGGCCCAGGGCTGTTAGCACTTACGTCCTGTTGGTCAGTGTGGCCCAGGGCTGTTAGCACTTACGTCCTGTTACATTAACTACTAGTCAGTTGGTCAATGTGGCCCTGGGCTGTTAGCACTTACGTCTTGTTAGTTGGTCAATGTGAACCAGGGCTGTTAGCACTTACGTCTTGTTAGTTGGTCAATGTGGCCCAGGGCTGTTAGCACTTACGTCCTGTTACATTAACTACCAGTCAGTTGGTCAGTGTGGCCAAGGGCTGTTAGCATTTACGACCTGTTACATTAATGTGGCCCAGGGCTGTTAGCATTTACGTCCTGTTACATTAAGTACCAGTCAGTTGGTCCTCTGGGTCCTCCTCTCTGCAGTTCATTGTCATGGATGCTGCCCCGCAGACCATGGTAAACCTACACAAACTGCCCATAGCCATCATTCGTTAATGGCTTAGAACCCTCCCCAGTATAGGGATCCTCAAATTATTTTAAAAGAGGTCGATGGATGCATATTTCGCAAAACGCTAATACTTCATTTGACAAATTTAAAAAATAAAATAAAATTGTGGGGAGGGGGGGGGGCGGGAAGTAAAATGAACATTTCTTGTCCAAAAATTAACAGGAAATTATTTCAAAATGTAGTTGGACCCTGCTTTTGATATCCCTTATATTAACTTCGCCTTTGTCCGTCGTTATCTCTTGGTCCCGCCCGCGAAAAAACAAAAGTAATAAGCAACCCGTATAAACAAAGTTTTCTTTGATACAAGTCCCTAATATATTTAAGAAACATAACTAAAAGTATTGATCCTATGGCTGGACTTAACTCCAGTGACAAGTGGCGTTGAACAATAGCCGACGGTGACAGAGAGCTTTATAGAGATAAACTAAAAGTGCATTATTTATATATCAGTGCTTTCGATCGATCTGAGATTTTGAAACAACGAGATGTTAGGTGACGCCAGTCTATGTGCAAAATCTCAGCTCGATAACATCACGGGAAGTGGGTCATTTTTACTTCTGTTTTTCCGCCGTACGGACCAAGAGATGACGGTGAAGTTAATATAAAGGATTTAAAAATGACCCACTTGTCATGACCCTATCGAGCTGAAATTCGGCACATAGACTTGTGTCAAAATCGAAACTTTCAGATCGACTGAATGTACCGTAATCAAGTTAATGAATTTTTTAGTTTATTTCTATATATAAAATGTGTTGCCGTCTGCTATAGATGACCTCCACGGGTCACTGGGGTTTCTCTCCAGCCCCAACTGTCACAGGGGTCTGTCATCTCCGTCGCGCGGTGCGTATAATTATACTTTTATTTATGTAGCATATATAAGTGATTTGTAATTTTTTTTTAACTTTGACTTTACGGGTTGTTTAATTTAAACATTTAAAACGACGTGTTGTTACAGGTTACGCGACCAGTGTCGTTGAGGCGGCGCAAAATAATATTTATTGACAATGTTTAGAGTCCGTGGTTACATAGAACATCCCCAGAACTGGGCACTGGGCATCTCACCACAGAGTAACTTTATCAATCAATAAACTGCTTCACTCATTCTTTAAGAATACATTTTATTGCTTTTTTCCCTTGCAAAGTTCAGTTTTTAGAACTAAGACCAACGACGCGTAATGCCTCTTTCCCATCACTCATTTCCGGTTATACAGAATAAAAAGAAATATAGATTAATAATAATAATAATAATAATAATAATAATAATAATAATAATAATAATATGAGGCGGGTGGGGGGGATGGTATGTAAGCTTCTTACAGCAGATGAACTTTTCCCAGCAGAGTAATTATCCCATTTATCTCATTTAAGACAATTTTCATTCCACTAAGCTAGAGGCTAGAGGCAACGTTAAAGAATACAACATGTTGACTTTCCAGGAAGCTTTGTGTTATAAGCGGTTTATTAACACTGGGCCGTTTTGTGTCCTCCTGCACTGTCCTGTGTCTGAGACAACAACAAAGAGATCGCCTGACATTCAAGGTTTTAGTTTCATTTTTAAAAACTAAAGAATTTTAAACATTTTTTTTTTAAAATTTAAAATCTTGTATATATTGTCTGATGATAAAAAGGATTAAATAAAAGCCTACGCCTAAAGTTTCTCGCCCCCTCCCCAAAGCTTAACACGTTCTTTCCCAGTATTTAGTTAAAATTAAGGACGCCGAGCCAAACCCCAAGTGTTGTGTTCACCATGACTTTGGCTGTAGTGATGCAAAAAAATCATGTTATCTTAAATTGTAATTTAAGACCTATTTTTCATTGTACCATGATTACTCCTATATATTCCACGACATCTCTTAACCTAATCCTTATTAAATATGTTCGAAAATTGATCACGCTAGAACCGATGTTATTGACGCTGATCACGTTAGGACCAATGTTATTGACGCTGATCACGCTAGAACAAGTGTTATTGACTCTGATCACGTTAGGACCAGTGTTGTTGACTCTGATCACGCTAGAACAAGTGTTATTGACTCTGATCACGTTAGGACCAATGTTATTGACGCTGATCACGTTAGGACCAATGTTGTTGACTCTGATCACGCTAGAACAAGTGTTATTGACTCTGATCACGTTAGGACCAATGTTATTGACGCTGATCACGCTAGAACAAGTGTTATTGACTCTGATCACGTTAGGACCAATGTTGTTGAGTTAGAACCAATGTTATTGAATCTGATCACGTTAGAACAAGTGTTATTGAATCTGATCACGTTAGGACCAATGTTGTTGAGTTAGAACCAATGTTATTGAATCTGATCACGTTAGAACCAGTGTTATTGAATCTGATCACGTTAGAACAAGTGTTATTGAATCTGATCACGTTAGGACCAATGTTGTTGAGTTAGAACCAATGTTATTGAATCTGATCACGTTAGAACAAATGTTATTGAATCTGACACGTTAGGACCAATGTTATTGACTCTGATCACGTTAGGACCAATGTTATTGACTCTGATCACGTTAGGACCAATGTTATTGACTCTGATCACGTTAGGACCAATGTTATTGATTCTGATCACGTTAGGACCAATGTTATTGATTCTGATCATATTAGAACCGGTGCATTTGTATCTAAGGTCATTGAAAAACTTGTCTCAAAACAACTTTTTTCAAATCTTAATGACAACACTCTTCTAAGTCCCAATCAGTCAGCCTAAAGACCCATCCTGTTAAAGATAACCCTCCTACTCGCACTAGACAGTGGGAAAATATCTATATTGGTCCTCTTAGATCTTAGTGCTGCTTTTGACACCGTCGACCATCAAACATTGCTAAAATCCCTGAACAATTATTTTGGGATTTCCTGCTCAGTTCTGGCTTTTTTAAAATCATACTTATCTAACAGATCACAGGTGGTATCAGTAGATGGCTGTATCTCTTACAGAGCTGACTTACAGTGCCACTACTTCTACTGCTCGAAAAGCATTCAGTTAAAAGCCAATCATTTGCAGATGATACCCAACTTTACACTCACACTGATCCCTCTGATATTGACTTCACTGTCCAATTGATTCAGGAATGCATGGGTAAGGTAAAGTCTTGGATGACTTTAAACAAGCTCAAGCTGAATGCTGATAAGACAGAGGCACTCCGATTCTGTAACAGAAAATCATGCAGTACTTTGACTTTCCGAATTGTATTCAAATGGCTAGTTCTGATATACAGTTCACAACATCGACTAGGAATCTTGGCTACATTATTTCTAACAACATGTCTCCCAACAACTTCATCAATCACATCAGTCGCTCTGCCAACACTCTGTCTGTGATCTTGTTCTAGCTCGTATTGATCACTGCAATTTTCTTCTGTCAGGTGCGCCAAAAACAATGCACTGAAAAACTACAGAGAATTCAAAATTCAGCTGCCAGATTAGTTCTAAATGGAAATATATTTTTTTTTTAAATGACCATATTACTCCGCTACTTTACTCCATTCATTGGTTACCCATACAAGCCCGTATTGATTACAAACTGTCCGTTCTGTGTCAAAACTTATTTTCTGACTCATGCTTTTCCTATCTTACTGAACTTTTGTCGGTCTTCTCACCAAGTCGTCAGCTAAGCTCTTCTGCAGATACACGCATTCTCTGTGTTCCCTAAGACACGAACTAAAATATTTGGCCAGAGGTCATTCACTTTTTATGCAGCCAAACAATGGAATTTTCTTCCATTAGACATCCGTAGTATTTCAACTGCCAAGTAATTGACTCTGATCACGCTATTTGCACGTAGAGAAGAATTTATTCGAACGATCGAAAATTTTGATACAATAAATTTTTAGTTGTCAAAAGTCTATGTGCACAATTTCAGCTCGATAGGATCCCGGGAGGTGGGTGATTTTGTACGCTTCTTTTTTCTTTGTCAGGACCATGTAAGACGGTGAAGTTAATACGGGATTTAAAAACATGTTAGATATGGAAACAAATCAAACGTGATGGCGTTTTACCTTGTCTAAAAATAGCACTATGAGCTACGTCAGAGACCGTAACCAATCAGAGACGGTCAATACTTAAAGATGGGCGTGAAAGTATAAAGAGAAGACTAAGCAAATAACTACAACAGAGCTGGTAAGGCTCGATCGCCGAAAATAGTGCCCTAAATTTGGAAGAACAAATCACTCCGCTTCCCAAAAACTCCCCACTTACTTTATTGACCTAATTGTTACAGCGTTAGTAAGAGAGGACCCCTCAAAGAGAACCAGAGGTTAGTAAATGTATTTTTACATAGAGACAAGAATAGAAGAGGCAAGGGTCTTATCTTTCATATCATAAAACATGATGCAATCCTTAAACCAACAAAGTTATCACGTAACATACACATATGGCTTCTCATTTCTGAGACGACAAAATGCCATATCCATTTCAAAAAAACGATATTTTTCAGCATAGACACAGAAGAGAACTTTCACCAGCTAAATTGTTACTCCAATAAAATTCTAAAACATAAATAATATAATAGTCCAAGTCACTGGATCTGGAACGCTGAGGAACGATGTACGACAGTCTACCGCAGTTAGTTGAAAAATCATGTGGTGATAAGCGCTGTAAAAATATTTAATATGATGACGTCATTGTTTGGTGTGAATCGGTGCGCAAAATACAACCCCTATTATTAAAATACTTTGCGTACATTTCAGAAAGTTTAATATTTCGTATTTATCAAAAAAGGACAAGTTAGTTGGGCTTTTGAAAAAGGTTGGCGCCGTCGGCGCCCTAAAAAAAGTGGGCGCCCCGGCACAATCTAGTTTTAAATACTCTTCAAATCTACTAAGCTGATATGTAGTTAACGAGTCATTAACAACACAAATATTTAATAGACAAGTCGTAACAGGCGCGATTTTCAATAAATTTGGAATTTTATTTATTTCAATATCCGGTGTGTTTCCGGTAGATCACTTTCAAAATGACATAATTCAACTATCCTTTTTCGTTTTTGTTTTTCAAAACTATCTCATTGAAAAGAGATTAAAGATAACAACCTTACATAAAACGTAACATACAAATTGAAATGTGAAGTCCCCCAATCCTAGAAATACTAACACATTTTGACATTTGTTGAACATCTCAAATGAAATTGTTTCCAAATGATACCACGTGATATTTATGTCAATAATCTATTTCGGCCATGATAGGACACGTCTTATTTAGTTCATGACCCATCTGATGAAAGCAAAGAAGTTACAATACAACGTCTTTAGGAATAGTTTAAATTTTGTTGTTATTTTTAAATAAAATTATTGCCATCTATACAAGTACAAGAGACTTGAGTCAGCTTATATGACGTCAACAAGATTGAATCTATTTGACAATTATACTGTAGTAATAACATTTTTGGAGGCTTACGTTCTCTTCCGTATCCGTTGCGTAAAAACCTTCTCACTTGTCATTCCATGTTGTTGTGCTTAAACTCTCTCATTTGATATCCCATGTGTTGTTTTTAAACTCTCTCATTTGATATCCCATGTGTTGTTTTTAAACTCTCTCATTTAACATCCCATGTGTTGTGTTTAAACTCTCTCATTAAACATCCCATGTGTTGTGTTTAAACTATCTATTTGACATTTTATGTTGTGTTTAAACACTCTCATTTGACATCCCATGTGTTGTTTTCCTAAACTCTATATTACACTTCAATGTGCTGTGTTTAAACCATGTTGTGTTATGTTGTAAACTTGTCCATTGATCTGTACGTTCTAGACGACCTGATTCCGATTCCAAATATCGTGTAAAGTTTTTGGCCCGAGAGTATTAACCTTTCGACTGAACTCTCTAAACCAGTGCTTCTCGATGGAATGAGTGGTTTTTTAAACTGTCTCATGGGATGAAGGTACATGTCAGCTTTTAGTGGTCCTGGCAACAAGAAGAGATACTGTCAAGAAAGGAAATGCGTAGAGGACACTGTTAAATTATTTGATCCGGAATTTTCCCAGTTTCGTTCAAAAAATGAACGTTTTTAATTAATGTCATGAAAAGATTAAAAACTTCAAAGTTTTTCCAAGTAATTGTTTGTACTTTAGCATATTTAACAAGGATATTTTATTTTAATAAGGTTTAAATTGCTGCACAAATTGTGAAAGGTCTTTTATGTGTCAACCAGATTAAACATGTTTGGGTCTTCATTTGAAGTTATTCCTGTGCCTCTATCAAATCCTTATATACTGTCTCCATTATATCAAATATGTTTGCCTCTATCAAATCATTATATATTGCTCCATTATATCAATTGTGTGTGCCTCTATCAAATCATTCAAATCATTATATATTGCTCCATTATATCAATTGTGTGTGCCTCTATCAAATCATTATATATTGCCCCATTATATCAATTGTGTGTGTGTCTATCAAATCATTATATATTGCCCCATTATATCAATTATGTGTGCCTGTAACAAATCATTATATATTGCCCCATTATATCAATTGTGTGTGCCTCTATCAAATCATTATATATTGCTCCATTATATCAATTGTGTGTGCCTCTATCAAATCTATATAATAATGCGCCTAAGCGCGTCCGTCAGTCAGAAGCCCCTATACCACGCAACTCTTGATTACTTTTTTAAAATTGAAAATATAGACGTAAAAATCATAATGATTTTGGGTTTGAGATTAACAGAGGGTGTGNAAAAAAACATTAAGTGGCGTCATGAAGCTTTTATTCTATTAATTTATTTGATGTTACTTTTTTATCTTGATTATAATCTGATTGTGTGAATATGCATGTGTGTGAGTGTGTTTATGTTTATGTGTGTATGTGCGTCTGTGTGTGCGTGTGACTGTGTGTTTGTTTTAGTTGTGAAATAACGATTTATTTCATAGATTGCTAAAAGTGAAATTAAATATTGAAAAGACGTTACCACGTAATCTTTTATGTATAGTTAAAATTATGCACTGGATTATGAAAAATTCCGTTAGTGTTATGAACACAAGTTTCTGCCGATGCGATCTGCATGGGTGCTTGAATAAAAGATAACGGGAAATCATTGAATGTGACTTAAAAACTGTTAATGAGAAGAACAATCTCCAATGATTTTTTCAGAGATGGTTTTTACATTATGCTTGATTTTAGAAGAAATGAGCCCTTGCGCCGGGATTTTAAATAATATTATGGTACGTGTATAAGTGTTTATACACTGTTGTAAGAGTGGGGTTAAAAAGGCGGAATTGTATTTTTTTTTAAAGAGGAGCAATTTTGTGAACTATTTGAAGGGTGCATTTCATTTCTAGGGTCATGATTTTATAATATCACAGATCCCTGAGTGGCACTATTTCTCAGCCACTGATAATATCCTTTTGGAAAAGTTTAAATTCTTTTGATTACTTTTTTAAAATTGAAAATATAGACGTAAAAATCATAATGATTTGTGTGTGTGGGGGGAGGGGAGGGGCTATGTGCGAATGTGTGTGTGATTTGGTTATTTTTATGTCTGCTAATGTTGCGCCTCTAACATGACAACCAGTATTTTAAAAAGTAAATGTACAAACAAAAATAATAATAAATTTCTACGGTGTAGATAGAAAGGGGTACATTTTCAGCTCAAACCTTGCGATTTAAGGTGTTTCTTTAAAACAAATTAACTCATACATACCTTAATTTAGCATTAATATTCACATAATTAATATCTGACCCATAAAATAATCCTATTAATTTGACTAAGGCCATGCTAAGCCTAGAAACAAAGTCCTAACGAATGATGAAACATCCATTTTAAAAAATTGGGTACGTTTCTCGAACAATGCGGTTGCATGACATACGCTTTAGGTAAAAAATGTTCTTTAAGGTGTAAATATATCAAGTGTAAAGAAATATCACGGGTATTATTACTTATAAGTAGGATATAGCATAAGAAAGTGCGTGTTATGTCGAAAAAAAAAGCACACTGACAACAACTCATTTTGTGCCAAGCTGTTTTGAGTTTATTAGATGAATAATGTACAACGGGAATAAAGATTGATATAAAGTGAATTGTTACTATTAGAAAAATGCGTGGGAATATAGAATGATTGACATAACATTTATAAGGAGATCAATTTCTCATCATTGTCTTAAAAGCAGCATTGTTCTTATGTTTTTATACAAGTTAAAGGAACATGTGCCTTGATATCAAATAAACCATATTTTCCTCTCTCCCCAAGCCACAATATTCACAAATATTATCTGGCTAAGCATATTCTATTCGTATTGAAGTAATATAATGCTTAGACTATAAATGAAATGTGTGTTTTCTAAGAACCAAAGGAATAATGTGGAAAGATATTGTTTTCATGATTTGATTCACGTGAAAAGAAAGTGAGCCTTGCCAGTTAGATTTTTGTAACTGTTAACGACATTTGTTATCCTGGTAGAGTATATAGCATGCGTTATTAAAGGGGTTCGAGCATGGTGAAAGAAAGTCATCAATCGATCTGAATGAAAGGATGTGGTTGAGCAGGTCAGGGCCCTATAGGGGCTGTAGCTGGAAGGATGTGGTGGAGCA
>MUZC01001203.1:55046-82463 GCA_002072015.1 Radix auricularia | reverse complement strand
CAAATCATTATATATTGCCCCATTATATCAATTATGTGTGCCTCTAACAAATCATTATATATTGCCCCATTATATCAATTGTGTGTGCCTCTAACAAATCATTATATATTTCCCCATTATATCAATTGTGTGTGCATTAAATAATTCATTTGTGTCTATATTAAGCCACTTATAAATTTCTGCATCCAACCTTTGATGTGTAAGATTTAAAAAGATCGAAATCTTCGGGCAATCGTGAAAGTGGTAACGCAGATCATTGAAAAATATTTAAGACTTTGAACCAGTTTTATTTTCAAATATGTGCCTCTCAATGTTTTGGCCCTTCTCCTAGCTCTTCTGTCTGTAGCCTCCTCCATCCTTCGCTCATCGGTTACTATGACGCCCTCCTTGACAACTTTGCACAGGCGTTGGAGCAGCTTGACACGAGTTGTTGCAAACAAGTTTCTGTTTGTGCTATCAGTGCCACATTGTCCGCAAAAACTAGCTCGTGAATTAGGACATATGTCTTTTTGGTTTTAGCTCAGAGGCGAGCAGTGTTGAAAAGTCCTCCATCAGCTCTGGTGTGTAACCAGATTCCATCACTGCTATCCCTGAGACCATGTTGTAATGGCTTGAAAAACTGAAGACGTTCAATTGACTTGTAATTTTTTTAAAACCCTAAGCGTATCCTTCATTTTAGATATTTTCATGGATCATATCTATAAAATTGTATTCAAGGGGCTTAAAATGTTATCATCTGACTTTCCCTTCCGACATTTATTTAGCTGACACATAATAAATAAAAGATTATTCTTCTAAATGTCATGTTTTCGTATTAAAAAAATCACATTTATTTAATCATAAATAGTTGAATGTATTATCATATTTCTGTTCTCTTCCACAACTTCGGGTCTTCTCTGGCATTTAAACCTTTCTGACGAGACAAATCTGAGCCGGTAAGTATCCGCCGTACTGATTACTGAGAACTTGGATGGTCATGCTGAGATGGGGGAGGGGGCGCAGAGCCTCTGGTCCTGGACTTTCTGAGCTGTATTCTTTCCCGCTATGTCTCGCCTGTTCCACTCCAAGGTCTCTGCTTCTCGTGTAGTTTAACGCGCAGAGACTGATGATCTGCTTCCACACTCAGCCATTGGCAAGTGTCAATTTTAACGTTATTTAGAGAGGCTTCGATGGTGTCTCGAAATTATTATTTTTTCTCAGTGTAGTCTGTTCTCTTTTTGTAGTTCGCCAGACAGCAGTCTTGAAAGGGTGTACGGCAGGGCTGTCCAAAGTCCGGCCCACGGGCCAAAACCGGCCCGCCAAGTAATTTTAACTTGATTTCGGCCTCATCTTAAATAACTAATTGTTGGACGTATTGTTTCTGTAATGACATAATAATTATTTCTAAGAGTCAAAATTTTATACTTTTTTATACTTCAAAGTATGGCTGAAATGGATAATATTTTATTGTTTACTAATTACTAGACTTTCAGTGTTAAAGATCAAACAAGGGAAACAAATTTAGTTGCTTCTGTTTTTTCTGCTGTTAATGATGTTAAACTACCAATTAAACAATCTCTGTATTTATTACCGATGGTTTCCCTGCCATGACTGGAGAGCACAGTTAACTAGTCAAACTTGTCTGAAGCAAAGAGGCTGGCAAAGTTTTTAAACTTCACTGTATCCTACACTGCCAAGTTATTTTTTCCAAACACATTTTGATGTGATCGTCTCCTTGAGCCAGTGATAAAGGCCATAAACTCTATTTGCCAGTTTCAGCAGTTTCTTCTTGAAATCCACAGAGAATACGAATATGTTGTGTATGACAATGAAATAAGATGGCTTAGTGGAGAACAACACTTCAGCTCTTCTACACTTTTAAAAAGAATTGGGAATTTCATAGAAGATAAGGAACAAATAATTTCAGAACTATATGATACTGCCTGGCTCGCAGATTTTGTATTTTTAGTTGATGTGAGAAACGTCTAAACGTTCTTAAAACAAATCTTCCAGGGCACAATGCAGTGGTACGTCAATTATATTCATATGTCAGGGTCTTTGTGGACAAGCTGTATTTTTTCAAAGGCAACTGTCGCATGTCAAATATAGCTTAGTACCACACATTTCCCTCACTACAGGAAATCATGACATGTTTTACAGAAGGGAGATTCAATGACCAAATGCAGAGGTATATTGTAGATGTCAAATCCATGGCTGGTAAATTTCAAAGACGCTTTCATGATTTTGCAACTATTGAAAAAAATCTGTTCCAGTCAATCAGCAGCTGGAACTCATTGAGTTGTTGGCAAGTGTTGCTGAATGTCTCAACAGACCACAACAGCTTTCTCTCATTGATTTTTACAGTCAGCAGGATAAAGAGAGATTCAAAGAAATTCGAACATTCGCTAAGAAAATCCTCAGCATATTTGGTGATTCGACATAGTCGTGTGAGCAAACATTTTCAGTTATGAATTTTAACAAGAATCGTGTGAAGAAGGAAATTAGTGAGTCTAGACTTACGTGATATCATACATATACAAACCATGGCCAGCGAGACTGACCTCACCTATTCACTATATTCAAGATCTCAGTTTCACCCTTCACATTGAAATTTGGTATAAAAATTATCAACCAATGACATTTTTATAATATTATTTTAATGCGGCCCACGAATATCTTTACTGAAGGAATGTGCCCGCCATGCAAATAGTTTGTACGCCCCTGGTGTACAGTGTACACAGTATACACCCAGCATGCATCTACATGATCCAGCCATCTGAGCCGTACAATCCCGTACTAGCATCTACATGATCCGGCCATCTGAGCAGTAAAGTCCCGTATAAGCATCTACATGATCCGGCCATCTGAACAGTAAAGCCCCCGTACTAGCATCTACATGATCCGGCCATCTGAGCAGTAAAGCCCCGTATAAGCATCTACATGATCCGGCCATCTGAGCTGTACAGCCCCGTACTAGCATCTACATGATCCGGCCATCTGAGCTGTACAGCCCCGTACTAGCATCTACATGATCCGGCCATCTGAGCCGTACAGCCCCTTTCTAGCATCTACATGATCCGGCCATCTGAGCCGTACAGCCCCGTATAAGCATCTACATGATCCGGCCATCTGAGCCGTACAGCCCCGTACAAGCATCTACATGATCCGGCCATCTGAGCAGTAAAGCCCCGTATAAGCATCTACATGATCCGGCCATCTGAGCAGTAAAGACCCGTACTAGCATCTACATGATCCGGCCATCTGAGCCGTACAGCCCCGTACTAGCATCTACATGATCCGGCCATCTGAGCCGTACAGCCCCGTAAAAGCAGCTGGCAATGGAGTAAGCGAGTTTCACATGTGAAACCTCCAAACCTTCATCAGCTTTTAGTTAATTAACATTTTTTTTGTTGACTTTTTTGTTTGGGTGGGGGGGGGGGGAATTTGTTATAAAATAACTTTTATAGCACAAATATAATTCTAGATGAGGACATCATGACAGTGTAATGTAATTGGATGTTATAGATGGGATTTAAGATGTCATCTCATAATGTTTGTAATATTTAATGATGAGTGTATCATTACATCCCATATAAACTTTATGCCGATATATCTCGTTCGATGTCTGACTGTAAAGCGAACATGAATGTAACAGCCGTGTCAGGATGACCTACAAAGTGAAAGAACCGAAAAGAAGGAACTAGCTGTTAAATTAAGAGAGAAAGAAAGAAGGTTAGAGTGGAAAACACACAAAAATTGGGATTTAAAAAGTTTAGAGATAGAGAGAATAGAAGAAAACTTGCGCAACAACAAAAGATTAACAGGCGATGTTGTAAGAAATGTCTTCATGCTAAAGACATGTCTCTTCAAGTCTCTCCTCATACAAACACAAGACTTGAACTGCGGATATGAACAACTGACATATCTGGAATTCGGTTCATCAGAAGGTTAAACTGCAAAAATTACCAAGAAATATCATCGAATGTTGTTTAGAGAAGCAGAAATTTTTGGTTTCTCTGCAACTTGAAGACGCTCAAGAAAAGCGTGGGCTCGAGAGGGAATTAAAGGAATTCTTGTTTACGGAAAATGAAATATTTGAAGAGCT
Organism: Radix auricularia; assembly: GCA_002072015.1. NCBI lineage: Eukaryota > Metazoa > Mollusca > Gastropoda > Lymnaeidae > Radix > Radix auricularia. Next base: position 78,379 of record MUZC01001203.1, on the reverse strand, counting down.
ATTTCTACGATAATTAAATTTTCAAATTGAATACATTTTTAGGAAAACAAATGATTTCTTTCATTTAGTTAATTAAGGGTAATTAGAGTAATTTATTTGTAATCTGCCTCTTGTGCTTAAGTTCAACCACTCGGCCTCTTTAAATGGGAGAAATATCGTCTATTACATGCCATTTTGGTGATTACTAATTGGGATGATTATTATTTGCAAGAAAACACAAGAAATTTTAAAGAACCCATCGCGCTAATTTGTTTTAGAAATAATATAAAGTATTGAATGACTTCGTCAGTAAACAAACATAAAATAAATAGAAGTAAAAAAAAAGATTTTTTAAAACCAAGTTTTTATAAGTGGACTAAAAAGAAGACATAAATTCAAACTTTTAAGTTCAAGTACTTTCGTTTGATATGACTAAAAACGTAGGGTTTTTACTAATGCAGTTTACTCATTTTCTCACTTATAGGTCTCTCTTTTGCCTTCTAAATTATAAATCTTTAAAGTTTATACCAAACACCTAGCTTTGTGGTGTCTTTCTAAATTAGAATTATATTTTGAAAAACCAGTCTCACATTTTTAGTCATATCTAATTAAAGTACAAGAACTAACAAGGTTTAATTTACTTTCTTCTTTTTAGTCCACTTATAAAAACGTAGTTCTTAAACATCTTTTCTTTTGCCTCTGTTAATTTATTATTTTTAGTCTAAAATCATAGAGTATATCGAAAATTTAATTCAATGCATTGTCATCTAAGATCTATCTATGGTAATTTTTTTTCAAAATCTCTAGGGCTATTAAAAGTAGTTTAATTTTCGTTGGAAAATTGGAAATTTTGCGGACAGACCAAATGACAAACAAACAAAAAGGAACAAAAATACGTTACTTAAAAGGTGTGATAAAAGAAGAACAGATAAAATGTTTAAAAAATAAATACTTACCTTGGTGTTACGACAAGTATACGATACAACATCCACAACCATGTTTATAAAATTGTTTCCTACTCAGCCTGATTGCATTCTAATCCCACTTACAATATTTTTTATTTCTTTAGGCCATTTCATTTGGCAAACTTTCAACAATTGTTAAACCCAACAACAATATAACATCCAGTTTGACGCTATAATCGATGCTGGACATAAAAATAGCTCACTATTCAATTTTGTGAAAAAAAAAAATAAAAAATTAAGCATTTATAAATATATAGATTTCTAAGAAATAAAAATTCTGGTCGTAAAATATCTCTGGCATACCATAAGCCGATGTTTCAATACTTTTAAATATTCAATTTCCTGTTACTTTTCTCAATGACATTGTTGTAAATATAGAAATACTTAGTAGATCAAAGCGGCCTTGTTACTTAAAGTCTCTCGATTTCGACATGCCGAACAGTTTGACGGCGTTATATTTTCTCATATTTAGACTTAAATCTGTTGCTACACTTGAAACATTTCTTTGTAAAAATACGAACATTAACGTAATACAGTTTGCCCCAGAAGAAAAATCTATAATGAACACTACTACAGCATAACTTTGGCACGGGTTCAAAACAACGACTGTCAAAACAGCGACCGTCATAACAGCGACTTCAAAACAGCGACTGTGTCAAAACAGCGACCGTCAAAACAGCGACTTCAAAACAGAGACTGTATTATAACAGCGACTGTATCAAAACAGCGACTGTATCAAAACAGCGACTGTATCAAAACAGCGACTTCACCACAAAGCTATTCTGGTCCAACCGTAAACCTAACACAGTGGTTCTCAACTTTTTGACACATAGACCCCTTTTTCATTTTCTAAACTTATCCAAGGACCCCAAGTGAAAAAACTACATAAATGCATAGAGAAAAAATAAAACCTAAAACAATGGCAACATTTTAATGAAGTATTTAATGAAAATTATATATTTTGATTTAAATAAAATTTAAAAACAATTAATGACGCAGATTAGCATATGCTACATACATATGCACTTATTCATATACAAACAGCTGGTGAGTGAAATAAAATTGTATCAACAAAAAAATTAAAAATAACATTTAATTTGTCTTAACTACATGATGCATAAATGATTTAAAAAGGACATTTAAAACAGAATAGAAATTATCAAGGTTTCTTAAATTATGTGACATTTATCTATTTATTTATATGCAGTTAGTAGCTAGCAGTCAGTGAAATGATGACGTGTGTATGTGGCTTGGTACTTCAGATTTAGTAAATCATCAACAGCCTGTTGTTTGCGAGCATGTATATATACCCGGTATCCTTGTCAACGTCCAATTAAGCACACCCGATCCGATGTAATCGGACAATAAAAAGGTCACGTGGTCAGGTAAAGGTACGTAGATTCATTCTACCCCAGTCATTTTATTTACATTTGCCATAAATCTCGCCAGCAAACGTTGACCTGTGGTCGTCGCTTAGTCTCGCCCTTGTAACATGTCCTGATGTAACATGGGCCAGCCAACGAATAGGGCCTGGTCTCGGTAGACTTCAATTGATCTCTCCACCCCGATCAAAGTGGCGATGTAATAGGACTATAAAAATGCACGTGGTCAGATAGTCCTTTGTAAAGATACCTAAATTTATTCTGCCTCTCATTCCATTATTCACCTTCTCATAACACTCGCCACAACCATAGGTATACATTACACTATAACATAAAAGTCAATCTTCCCTCCACTCCCATGCCAAACATAATTAGAAAGGACCACATTTATCTTTAGTTTTTTAAAAATATTTTTCCCAGTGGTTTTACGCTTTTAATCGTAAAATCAAAATCAATTAATGAAATATATAAAAAAAAAATAATAAAAAATAATTTGTAATTAAGGTGTTGACATAAATGGCGAACGTCGCAGCACTGAAACCACCACAAACCTGCGCCCTTTCATTCACTTCTGTTTCTTGTGTAGACCTACCTAGCATAAAAACTGAATTGTAATAAGATGTACAAAGTTGTCAGTATATAAAGTTAATACATTAAATAGTTACATTAAATAGTTACTAACACCGCGTAGCGGACAAAATCGTTCAAGCAGCTGGGCCCGTATGACCTAACAGAACGTTCCTTAATTGTTGTTGACATTTTGTTCAGTTTATTTTCGTCTTAGTTTATGAGTATGACGAATACATTGATAGAATGAATAAAAGTTTGTAATGCGTTATAGTTCACCATAGTTTGTTACTGAGTGTGTAAAATGAGGTGCATGGATGGTGGCTAGGTTACATTGTATGGCGATCATGACGGTGAAAATACTGCGGCGTTTATAATGGTTGCCCTGCCAGATTTAAAAAAAAATTAAAGCCCCCTTGTCGAAACGTCACGTGGTCAACTGTCCGGTGGTTACATAATGGCATGTTACGAAGGCTAGACAAAGTGGCGACCACGGACCGCTTGTAATGGAGAAGGTAAATAAAGAGATGGGGGGCTGAAAAAATGAAGTTACCTTTATAAAGGATTATCTGAACACATTGCCTTTTTATTATCCAATTATATCGGATTGGAGTGGTGAAGGAGTTGGATAGATTTGGAAGGATCTAATATTAAACCATATTATTTTTATTTGTAAAAACTAGAAGAAAAAAAAACAATTTTTTGCGAAGTAAAAACGAGGGTCGAAACATCCGAGGATCAAAAAGTTCTGTAGTCAAACTGTCTCTGCCCCTCCCACAACAAACCCCCTCAAAAAATCGATTGAATCTATGTTTGCTAGTCTCTATCGAGCTTTCTGCACAATATATATGACTAAAGTAATAACAGCTAATTATAATAATAATTTTATTTTTGATTTTTTTTTAAAATGTGCCCTGAAACTGTGTATACACTCTTTAAAACACCACACCAACATTTATACACATCTCCAGTTTATTATTTAAAATTTTATATTGTCCCTTCTCAACAAAAAACCTGCATTATCACAAGCAAAAGAAAAAAGTCGCTATTTTGATACAGTCGCTGTTTTGATACAGTCGCTGTTTTGATACAGTCGCTATTTTGACCGTCGCTGTTTTGACCGTCGCTGTTTTGACACAGTCGCTGTTTTGAAGTCGCTGTTATGACGGTCGCTGTTTTGACAGTCGCTGTTTTGCCCGGATGCGCATAACTTTTAACCTGGTACACCCTTCCGATATTAAACATTACCTTAAAATATTATCATGTTTTGTCATTAAAATCTCTCAAGTGACAGCAACGCAACGACATAGCAAAAATGGTCTCAGTTTAATTGAAGTCAACTACCTATGAAAAAAATTATAAATGAGTAAATATTCAAACAAAAATCTGCAAGGTGCATTAACAGAAAATGTACGCAACATACAAGATACATTCTGATACGTGGGACGTGGTGGTCGAGAGGTAGCGCTCTCGACTGTCATACCGATGGTCACGGGTTCGAATCCACACGAAGGTGAGGATTTGTTCTCGCGGCCTGAGGAGTCCCCGAGTCACCCAGCTCCGAATGGGTACCTAACTAGACAATAGTTAGGCGGCTGGGGTAATGCGTGGAACCCCTATAGCCGTGGCCTGTGACCGCTGCATCACTTGCCAACAGATCATCTCTCATGGTCTGTGGACGCAATTATCTTCTGCATAGAAGGAGCGTCTGTATAAGATAAGAAGATAAGAAGATGATAGTTAAACATAGTAACATTAGGCCAGTGGCGTAGCTAGAGCTTTTGCCGCCCGGGGCGGTCTCCAATTTGCCGCCCTTTTATGGGACGTCCATAAATGACGTCACACATGGGGTGGGGAGAGAGAGAGAGAGGTGTCACACATTTGAAAACGAGTAACTTTAAATAAAATTTCCATATATTTGATTACCGACACTTTATTTAATGAATGTTTACATGGCTCCACGGGTGTTACGGTACTAGAGTGCAGCCTTACACTAAAGATATTTAATTGACAAAAAATTGAGCGTAAACCTGCTCATTTTCAAATAGAAAATACGGCTTTTATGGCAGGGGGGGCGACATTTGTGATGTCACGTTGAAGATGGGGTCTAAGTTTTTGTGACCATGTGTGACCAGGGTGCATGGGGTGAAAATCAACTAAAATTGCGAGGATTCATTTAAGGACGGCCATTTAAATCACTCGTATTGACTCGTATGACGGTTTTAGAGATAAATAAACATTAATAAATAATTTTATTTGAAACAATTACATTGTAACAGTAAAAAGCGGGGAATATGTTAAGTATTAATGAAAGAGGCCGCATACATGTATTTGTACACATTTAAAAAAAATACAAATTCTCTTTTTAAAGGCCAAAAGAAAGTATTTCAGTTTGCAGGTCCCACCTTCCCCCAATGATACAATACATAATCAAAATTTACAGCCAAAAAAAAAAAAAACATGACAACTTAATATGCTCTTATTTTAAATCTTTTATATTAACTTGTGGTGTCTGAGCCCGTGCAACCGACCGTGCGTGCTTGCGTGCTTGTTTGCCGAAAAAGCTTTGAATCGATTTTTAACCCACTTTCCCGAAGCTAGTGAGCTGAAATTTTGCAGGCAGATTCATGCCGATGATAAAAATGATGTGTCAAAATTTCAGAATGATCGAATGGACAAAAATTGAATTATTGAATTTGTAAATTATTTTATTTATCTCTTTATATCATGTTAATTATTTTAGATAGAGTGGTATGGCGCATATTATGCTCAACAACCATTCTTATCGCGCAATAAGATGCGCATTATATTGTCAATACATTTTTAAAATTTATTCACGATCGATGCGCATCACATTAAAACTGTTATACGAGACAAAACTAGAATTTCGTATTTTCGGATTGTTTTACCCTGCGTATTATAATGAACATCCTCATAGCTATGTTTCGTATTTAAAGGATTTAAAGTTAAAAATGTTCTTTTTTGACGGGTTTTTAAAAATATTATTTAAATATATGCTTTTTATATATATAAAAAGAAATTGTATACATTAGTATGGGAACATTATTAAAAATTACTTACCAAACTTTCATAGTGGAGAAATTATGTATTATGGTACAATAATTGAAATTATTTGCAATATCTTGTTGTATGGACAATATTGCAAGATTTTGTAGTGATGAAGTCTTAAATCACTCATTGTAGAAAGAAGATAATTTTATTATCTTCAGTTTGGAGAAACTCTTTTCACATCTAGATACATTTATAGCAATTGTTGAAAACATTATTAGCACAAGTATAATGTTGGGTAAAGAATTTTCCAATCTATACTGTTAAATATATTTTAATAGATCTAGGGGGAATTCCTCCCCCTCTCCTTTTTTATAACATAGTGCCCCTTCTAGTAGTGTAGGTAAAACCAGAGCTGGTCTTAAGCCACTGCCACCTATTCTGCCGCAGTGGGTTCGGAGGGGGGGGGTCAGACATGTGGGGGGAGTTAAAATGGTCAAAAATAGCGTGACGAACTTTATGGATGGCCCCTAACTTTTTTCAGTGAAATGGGTTTGAAGTATTATTATTTTAAAAGGTTTTTCCATACATTGAGATTCTAAAGAAAATAAAATATTGCATCGATAAGAGTAAAGTTCCAGCATCTGATCTCGTTTTACTAGTTACTTCTTCAGATGTCAATTTTTCAAGACTCTTGAAATTGTTAAGTATGTCTTTATTTATGCTATTGCGATGTTTATAAACGGAGAAATTTGAATATTTTCATTTTCTTGGGCTAAATCTTAAAAATTTTCTATTAAATAGACCAATTCAAATTATTTACACATTGCTTTCATTTGATAAGCGTAGCAGAATAACCGAATGTTAATGAAAATCACATATGTGTGCTACTTTAATGCAATAAAAACAAAATAAATTTAATTTTTAGCAAATTAAAGTACCTTAGAATAATTTTCCAAAATTGAAACGGTAATATAAATTACACAATATTTGAACCACCATGTCATGTAGGTACTTGTTAGCGCATTATTCTGCGCATTTCGAAATTCCACACAAAAACTGTCGTTGGGATATTAATAGTAGTTCTACACATTATTCGGCCCAGCGGTGATGTGTTGTTTCTTTGTGCAGTTTTCTTATAAAAGCGCCATTTGTGGCGCATACTGCTTAAAATTTTCAACCAAATCGATACCTTTTGAAGCGACTATTGATTTTTGAATGGTTTTCCGTTAGTTATAATAACAACTATGTAATCAAACAAATGTTGCGTGAATCCGTTAAAAGACTAGAAATTATGAATATTTTAGTTTCACCTTGGTTTTCCCCCTTCAAAAGAAAATTTGCGGCTGTCGGAAAGGGCTTTATTTTTTCAAATGCCCGCAAATGCCACCCTTTAGATGAGTGCCGCCCGGGGCGGACCGCCCCCTCCGCCCCCCCCTAGCTACGCCACTGCATTAGGCTATAAAGGGAAAAGGAGCAAAAGTAATAGTAATGCATGAGGAATTAAAGTATATCTATGACATCCTACATAGCAATAAAGTAATGCAACACGCGGGTAGACAAAGACACAGTTCTTTTCCAATTCGCCAGAACAAATTCTCACAAATGCTTCATCTCTCAGTCTTACATACGGGCATAAAATGGCTTGCCTGAACAAATCAAGAAACCCAACACTCTATCAACATTCAAAACTCTAATAAAAATGCAACATTAGGCGTAAACCATGGATACGCGTGTGACGCAATAATCTTTTGTATGTAAGAAGCTTTAGGCTAAATAAGCCATTGGACATACGTAAGTATTCTGTATTATATATATTATTTTTTTAGTCTACTTCCCGTTTCAAAGTTGACAGTTCTCAATTATTTAAAATGTGCCCCTGCCCCTGTTACATAATTGAGCTATTGTTCAAATCTAAATTGCCGTTAGGAGACACACAATATTATTTAGTCGGAAATGTCTATTTCAAAGACACTGGGAACTAATATATCTGAAATATTGAATATTTATATAATTTGAGCATCAACAGTCACAACAGGCTCAGGAATCGTTTAGTTTAAATTAATTATGTAGCCGGGTGGTACATTTTAAAGTAACTGAAAACTGTCAACTTTGAAACGGGAAGTAGACTAAAAAAATATATTATACTTTCGGACGTCGGACGCCGTATTTACCGCGTCTGTAGCGTATGTGACCCATCGGGATCCTTCCGTCTCGCGAGACGTTGGCGCATCACAGTCGGGTTGGGTTGGGTTGCATTTCCTCTTCCTCGTCCTGGCTGTGTAGTCCAGTGTTTCGGCCTTTCTCCTAGCTCTTCTGTCTGTAGCCTCCTCCATCATTCGCTCCTCAGCTACTTTGATGCCCTCTTTGACAACTTAGTGCCAGTGTAGATCGGTCTTCTGCTTTACACCCCCAGCCACATTTGCTTATTAAGGCTGCTTTCATGTACATCTGGTAGACATCTCTTTATCGGAGACGTGGGCGACCTGTCTTCCTCTTTTCCGATTCCATTTCTCCATGTAGGATAACCTTGGGGATGAGACCCGGGGTAATTCAACGGATGAGATACTTTTAAGATAATCCAGAGACAGTCATAAACTGGTCATCTGACTCATACCTTATATACGCCAGCACCTACATCAAACAGACTTAAACCAACCATCAAAATCAATCTAAAGATCTACTCTACTACAGAGACAACAACACCCACAGATTATAAATGTAATGTAGCTTCAAAACTCTAAAATTAACTTATCAATGACACTTTTTTCGTATGACAGTTGGACAAATATAAAATCATTCAATGTTCATCTTTCTCAAATCTTCTTATCTCAGTAATCTCCCTTCGTCTAGCTCTCTTCCAATAGGTTCCTAAATTGGGAAATAACAGAAAAATATCAACAATAATCTACGTCTCTTTTTATGACGATGACTTTCCACTGAGTTTAAAAATAAAACTAAGATTAGGGATCGGAATGTAACCAAACAAAGACCACCTCATATCATCTGTAATCTATTTTACTCAAATTTTAATGCTGACATAAAATGATGACTGTTTCGTTGTCTGGGGTAAGAGTATGTGTATGTGTGGGTGGCTTAGGTATGTGAAAATAACGTGATCCGGGCCCAGAACTGATCGAGATTTTTGCCTCTCTCTCTCCCACTCACCAGAGGACCAATGGCTATCGAGGACCGGACTGAATAGACAGAAAATTGCCTTTTATTATTATAGAAGACTAAGGGTTGTAGGTCACCTACCAAGCCCACATTTTTTTAAAAAGCGCAAGTAAACTTGTTTCATAATACGAAATACTAAATTTCCTGTAATGTACACAAAGTATTTTATAATTATAAATCCTCACATCCTCTTTTTGTATCTTTCCCTATTCCAAAATTAAAATATAAGCTCAAAACAATGACGCCATATTATATTTAACCTCGAGACAGCACACGCTCTGTTAATCTCAAAACAAAAATGATACCTTTCTTTTTTAACTGCTATGATGGACTGCTGTACTATGTCCCTCAGCGTTGCGAATCCAGTGATATGGGCTTTTATATTGTTTATGGTGCACACAAGCTACTTTTATCATTCTGAGAAATGTTTGATATTTTATTTCAGAAAGTTAATTTTAAAGAATTGTGTTTTAGTGCCGTCTTATAGGCAGAAGTAACAGTAATAATAGGAATGTGCAAAGGTAAAAAAATCCATTTAAAAAAAAAATCGTGAGAAAGGGGGGGGGGGGGGACGAGGAAGACCTTTCTCAAAATGTTTTAGTGCTTATTTTAAGAACAGAAACAAAACGTTTGTCTTCAGGAGAGGTCAGAAAATGAGTGGATAGACAGAAGTTCAGTAAAATATGAAGGGCATGAGTCTGAAAAGCAATTGTGGCAGAGTCTTTTTTTAGCAACGTGTGTTTTATAGAGAGTCAATGAAATGAATGAAGCAGTGGAGGGATGTGGTCCTGCCATTTTCAGCTTGAAAACAAGATAAGCAGCTGAATTTCTATCAACTTCGATGTATAAATAGCAATCCTATCTTCATAACGTTCATATACGTTTTAGTATTGTTAAGATTTTGTTGCCGTATTTAATTGGGTTTGTGTAATTCATAGTTTTATTTCTTAAAGGAAACAGTGTGTGTGTGTGTGTGGGAAGGGGGGGGTTGATGACGTGATACTCTTCTTGGCCTGTGTTGTTGAACGATGACGTGTGTGACCCAGATAACTTCCCGGTGTGTAAGACTCATAAACTTTTCAATTAAAAATAATCAAATTATCTCTAATCCCTCCACCCGGCCTTATTTCTGGCTTAACCTCAATCTCCTTATATCCCCCCCTTCACTCTCTAAATCTCTTCATCTCTTTTCACATTTTTTCTCCCTGTTTGACGCCCCTGATTCTCAAATATTCCATTACGTCAATGAATTCAATAATTCCCACCCCGCCCCCTTTTATTCCACCCCCCCACTTTGGACTCATAGCCCATCGAAACCGGGGACAAAGATGTTCGCACTTACAAACAGATTGCCGGACACACGAAATGTCATTACTTTTATCCGGCATCTTTGACCTTCAGAAACACAATAACCTCTTCCCACCNGCCCCCGCCTATTGTTCAGAGGTCTTCATTACACCACAGCGCCCGTCGAACGTTGGACGGTGTACTAAGGATAATAAATACGGGCTCTTCTTTGGGAACCGGCGTTCAATACGATCTGACGCCTCGATTTAGATTTCGTGTTACCCCATCTGTCTGTTAGCTAACGATCCCACACTAAAGTTGAGCAAGGAAGTCTATTTATTTCAATATGGCGTTTCAAAAAAAGCATACATACATCAGGAGTCAGAGCAGGATTGCGACATGTCAAGTTTAAGCCAAGACAGTGTTTAGAAAGAGAGATATTGTTGGTTTTGTAGCGATGTCTCAAAGAGATTTGAACCTTAGGATGTGTGTAAAAATACATGTTTGGCATACATGTTTTATGACATGTTTGGTGCACAGGACTGTGATATGTTGAAATACATGTTCTAACATAGTTGACATATAGATTTACAGGCATGTTTGATGTACATGTTTTGTGACTCGTTTGGAATACATGTTTGTGATTTCTTTATGTGCATGTTTTTGTGACATGTTCCATTTACATGTTTTGCGCCCCGTCATTTTTATTAAACAGTAATTTTAGTAATTATATTAATGTAGAAAAGGGAGGATGTTCGCACAAGAGTTGGGAAGAGTTATTTTTAGAGAGGGGATGTAGAAATCATGTGACAGACAAGTCATGTGACAGACAAGTCATGTGACAGATACGTCATGTGACAGACAATTCATGTGACAGACTCGTAGTTGGTGTGGTGAGTCTGATGCAATGAAAATTAAATACAGTATTTATTACAACACAATCGAATGTTTGTGAAGTGAAAGGGTTATTTTGGCTTTGGTTTAGGTTTTGTATAGATTTTTATCTTTTTGTCGATTTATTCCATGAGGCAGGCTTTTCGCCAAAGCGTTCGTTGCTCTATGACGTTTTCTCAGGCCTACGCATTTCCTGTTTCAATAAACGATTTATTTATGTTCGCAATGGAATATATGTACCACCCTGTCTTGCACAACACAGTTTGAAGTGTTTTTAAGCGCATTGATTCATCATCGTGCGCACGAAATGGAAAAAAACAACAAAAACATTAGATGATTCAACATCGATGTAATAAAATGAAAGAAAAGACTGTAAAATTTTCCTTGAAGATCCATCACGATTAGGGTAGTATTTAACTATATAATATATTTCGCAATAAATAAATTTACAAAAAAGTGTTTTACAGCACTTTACATTACCCAAGCATTAATGTTACTACTCCGAATTTTATTTCGTCATAGGCTACGCGCGTATTTAATGTCATTGTTCAGGGGCCACATTCGCCAATATCTCGTTCCGCAACAAGATGTTTGTGAATATCTTAATAAAAAATAAAATTAAAAAAGCTTATTTAGATCTCAATATCAAGACTCTGTTCCGTTTAATAGATTTTTTTTAAAAAGAAAGAAAACAAAAAACTATTATTAATACCTCACTATTTGTCAGTGGATAGAGTACATTGTTAATCTTCTATCTTTATGTATGAGTAGAAGATTGTAGTTTTTTCATCTTTCCTTAACGTTCACATTATTGCCTATGGGAATCTCCAACAGCACAGATTTTTTTTTACAAGTTAAGTTGATAGTAATTAACAGTATGCTGGCAATTCTTGTGTATGTGCGCAAATATATATAAAGATATATGAAAGTGCATGTGTATAAGGGTGAAGAAATTTCGTAAACATGTCTACGAACTTAAATAGTTTTTGACATATTTAATGAGACATAAGGAATACTTTAGGTCTAAGAATACTCTTAAAAATTAGCATTAAAAATATAATTAAATTTCATCGTTATTTCTGACTATTATTAATTCAATAAAATAATTACCCTTACCTCCACCCCCTCCATAACACACACTATTTGTGTTCTGAATGCTATTTTTTCAGCCCTTGTCAATAAACCCTCCATCCTATAGCGAGTGGACTTTATATCTACAGCCGGCCTCAATGTTGGGACTAACAGATTGTGAGTTCTTACATCACGAGAGCTTCAATTCTAACTACTTCACTATTACGAATATCAAATACAAAATTAATAGTTGCGCTAATTAAAATAGCACGCACGGTTTTTCACATGTTTACGTCACTTTATCAAATAAAACAAATTAAACATTGTTATATTGAAATGAAGGATATACATAAAATAGGGCTGCGGAAATTAACGATTAATTTCTCGATTAATCAGTAAAAATTTATCGATTAAAATTATTTTAATCGATAAAATGGCGATTAATTTGAATAGGTTGTTTTAAATAATTTTTCCGATCCGATTAATAAAGGATTAATCATTAATAATTAATAATAGTTTGCTTTTTTTACTTACAAACTTCTCCATTTATAAAAAAAGATTTTCTAAGCGTAAACTTTAAAATAAGCTCTTGTATTTACATTTAAAAAATGTTAATTGCCTGTTTTTATTACTTCCCTTGAAATTTTCAGTTTAATGACGTAATCCATCTTATTTTTAGCTTAATCAAAATTATCAATGAATTATTCGGCAATTTTTCAAAAGTTAACGATTAAATTTAAATTAATCGACAACAACCCTAAAATAGAATGAAAGTTCCAAACTTTAAATCTAACACTGTAGCGTCAGTCAGTGATGATCAAATCGTCACAAGCGAAGACAATTTAATAAAGTCAACTCTTAGTGAGTCGCCAAAACCTCCGACCGCCGTACATCAACAAAAAAAATAAATGTTGTAGTTTGTTGTAGTTGGTTTTTCCCCCACGATCCCAGCTGACTCCTCAGTGGTTCTGATTTCATTAGACAAGCAGCACCACGAGACAACATGAATTGATTCAACACTGCGTCACCCACGTCATCTGGCGTCAATATTTTCTAGTCTAAGGAAACTGGACCGTCGTATCGTGGTCTGTCTTCCGAATTAGGACTAGAACCATGTGGTATCCGGGTCAGGGCATAGGCCCGTTGGTCATTTGCCTGGGGGCCCACGAACATAGGGGCCCACGGTAATATGTTTATTCCTAAATATTATGTATATTTAATTATTTTTTCCTGCGGGTGGGGGCGCACTCTTTCTTTACCTAGGGGCCCAACACTAATTCTTTGCCCGGGGCCCAAAATAATGTAAAGGTGGCTTTGATCAATCAGGGTCCGTTTAAATGCGGCCCTTAAACTTGATTAAATAAATATACATTAGTAATAAAATTTCTTTTCTTAATGTGTAGTATGCTACCTTCGTCATTGTTTGTCGACGTCTGCTATTATTTGATGTTGTTATTCATGTAAATAAATGTTGTTACTGAGGCAAGCAATACTACCAGAAAACAATTTTACAAAGTCAACAAAATGAAACTGAGTTTCAGCCCAGAGCCAGTTTCGTTGATTCAAAAGATAATGTGAATTTTCTCAAGGGTAAAATGGATTTCTTGAATAAAGATCGTATACTTAAATATGCCTGAGAACAAAAAATCATGTTAAGCCTGGTCCCTTTTGGAACTCAGGACGTGTTAGCGCATTTTCGTATATGTATCAGTACTTATGTTAGATATCAGCATTATGTAGTTATCAGTAATTGTGTTTAGATTTTAGACATATTTTTATGAATTTTCTTGTGTAATGAATATACCTGACATTTTTAAATTTAAAAGTCATTTCTTTACATTTTAAAATTTTTTATTTTCTCTTTAATCTAACTACAAGTCACCACAAATGATGACGTAAAAGTCTCTAAACCTTTACACATATTCTAATGACGTCAACTAAAAAAAACAACTAATTCTTTTGCACGCCTTCGCACCACTCTTGAATGCTTGAAAAATGCTCTATTCGACTTCCGGCAATGGCGGCCGTTCACTGTGCCAGTGTTAACTCTCGATTCGCAAAGTTTTTTGGTAGTTTTAACGGGGTTTTTTAACGGATCGAGTAACTGAGTGTTGATGCACCAATGGCAGGTCAGGACATACAAAAAACATATATACATCATGGGTCTAGGACTTATGGATCCTGTGATCAGGGTGATGACAGACGGACGGACGGACAAAACGGGTGCAATAGCGATTTCGACATCTCGAAAATGCGCTAAAAATTGTTGTGTAGCTTTATCTTGATGTTAATAGAGTCGTTATGATGTAATAATAATAATATCTGTATGTAAGACAGTTTTTTGGAGTTTGGTTCTTGTGTCGTCATCTCCAGATCTGAAAGATTTTTAAATTTCATGTCATACAAATTACAATAATTTCCTTAAGCCATCGTCCGTCCCAGTCCGGGGAATTAAAGTTAAATGAAACCGTGTCAGTATATCATGCCAGGAGTTTGAAGATCAGATTTCCGTGACCCTACATTCCAGACATTACGTCATATTTCATTCAAGTTTTGAGTTGGACCAGAAGCCCAGGTTTGGCTCGGGACATTTAGAGAAACGTGTTTAAGAAAACATATGACTGGCAGTAAATAGACTAACAGAATACTTGGAATAATACAAGGTTTGAGAAAATTGGGGCACATTAAAGATGTGAATAAATAATGACATTGAATTCTGGAGTTATTTAGTTGATCTTTTTAACCCCAGGGTTAATATTTAATGAAAAGATAAACAGCTGTTTAACAAAAAGCGTTTAAGTTAACGTTAAACCGTAAATTCATTGAACGAACAAATGCAAACGTTTAACTAATGGTCATTGATCAGCTCAAGGGAAAGGTCGTTCATATAGCTGAACGAGCTAAATCTGCCGTAAAAAATGGGGGCTTAACTGATTTAAGCCGAATTCGATAATCTGTAAATGAGTAACAGGCTTTAAAAAAATATCTACTTCACGTTTTATGATACATTTTTCTTTAAATTCGCTGGGGACAGATGTTTCATGTTTTCATTATAAAAATTGTATATTATTTTATTAAAGCGATTTCCTTTAGAAATATTGCATTTATATATATTTGAAACGCCTAGCCAGTCTGTTGTAGCTTTGAACAGCAACTCCTCCTGAACCATACCAGATAGAGGGTTCGGGTCTTTTGCAAATATGTTAAGGAGTTCCCAATAATGTGCACAGAGCCCAAAAAAAAATACCGAAAAGATTTATTGGATTTCATGGGAAAAAAATTAAAATGAAAAAAAAACCCAGTATTTTGTCAATTTCTCGGCAACTATAACATCTATCGAGTTGAAACAAATTAATCGATAGCTAATAATATTTAGAACAGTGTTGGAGAAGGAGTTTTTGAAAAATCTCTTTCTGTTTGACTCCAGTAATTTTAGCAGCTATTTGTAGTTAGCAATAGTTTTTTGTAGGGAGCGCTGGGCAGAGGTAGTACCTTTTGACGCTGTGACAGCTGCACCCTCGGGTGGTCAAGCTCACTGGTCCTCGTCCATCTCTCGAAACTCTCACGTGTGGCTCCCAGCGCCACACACCGGGCAACGGTCTCAGCTGACCGGCTAAACCACGTGAGGGGGTGGTGCTGACACGGCACCACTGGGCGTACGACTTCCTAGTTGGAGCACCGGCCAGGGTGGACGAGCTCACATGCGAACTCAACGGCTACGTGTCCACGACTAAGGCGGGCCACCGATAAGGAGGAAACCGGCTGTGGTTAAGCTTGGAGAGGGATGGGCGCCGCCAAGCAATTCTTGCCCTAGACACACCATATGACTATTATACTAACTCAACACATACCGGCTCGGTCGTCGCCCGGGTTAACAAGGGCCGCGTCTACCATTGCACACCAGGATGGGGACGTAAAATCTACTACTGGTGCACCACAACCAACACCCCCATACAACCTCAAAAGAAGAGGAGACATAATTATTGGCACATGGAATGTAAGAACCTTACATGCGACAGGAAAAGTGGAAGAACTGACCCACGAACTGGAACGATACCAATGGAATGTCATCGGACTGTGTGAGACCCGATGGAAAAGCTTTGGTGAACTCGCAACAGAAGATGGACACAAAATCTACTTCAGCGGCAGGGAGGACAGACATGAACATGGAGTTGGATTCCTCATCCATAAAAATACAACAAACTCAGTCATTGGTTGTCGTCCTGTCTCCAGCCGCATCATCACCATCCACCTGAAAGCAACACCCTTCAATATCACAATTATACAGACATATGCTCCTACATCCAGCCATGATGATAGTGAAATTGAGGCCTTCTATGACCAAGTACAGGACATCATGGATCAAACACCAAAGAAAGATATTATCGTCGTCCAAGGTGACTGGAATGCGAAGATTGGAGTAGATGTATGTACCAACTGGGCAGATACTTGCGGACACTCTTGCAATGACCTGACCAACGATAGAGGGCTTCGACTCCTCGAATTTGCACGATACAACAACCTCCTTCTAGCTAACACAATTGGTCACCATAAAAAATCCAGAATATGGACTTGGCACAGCCCAGGCGGGGAACATAGTAACCAAATAGACTACATACTGGTCAAAAGACGATTTAAATCATGCATTAAAGCAGCTAATACTAGAAGCTTCCCTGGAGCGGATATCGGCAGCGACCATAACCTGGTGCTGATGACTTTCCATCTACACCTGAAAAGGATAGCAAAACAAAGCAATACACGATTACGCTTCGACCTTGAAAAATTGAAAGATCCGGTAATCGCAGAGGCGTTCAGGGCAAAAATTGGAGGGAAATTTGCTCCACTGACCACACTTTGTGAATCGGAAAAGGATATGGACATAGATCTAATCACTGATACCTTCAATACCACAATAATTGAGACAGCAAAAGATATACTTGGCAAAAAACATGCCATAAAAAAACCATGGGTCTCCACTTATATCCTAGAGATGTGCGATGAAAGAAGAAAACTTAAGAACGTAAAGAATACTGCAGAAGGAGCAATCAAATACAGAACAATCAATAAAAAGATCAGGAAAGAAATCAATAAAGCAAAAACAAACTGGATAGAACAACAATGCTCAGACATCGATGATAATCTACAGAGAAACAACTCAAAAAAGGCTTACAAGATTGTCAAAGATCTGACATCCACCAAGCAAGGTCGCATCTCAACAATTCAAGATAAATCTGAGAAATGTATTACAGAAGAACAAGAAATAATAAAAAGATGGACCGAATACTGTTCTGAGCTATACAATGAAGACTCAAAGGGCGACGAATCAGTGCTCAATTGCCCAACGTCATCTAACATGGACATGCATTACATTCTCCGTGATGAGGTGGAGCTTGCTGTGCGAAAGCTGAAAAAGGGGAAATCGGCTGGAGCAGACAACATCCCAGGTGAACTGATTCAAGCAGGAGGTGACCCAGTAATAAACATTCTAACTAGCATGTGCAACAAGATCTGGCAGACAGGAGAATGGCCAACACCCTGGACTCAATCGCTGGTTATAACGCTCCCAAAGAAGGGTAATCTACAATTGTGTCAGAACTACCGCACAATTAGCCTGATCAGTCACCCCAGCAAAGTCATGCTCATGGTAATACTAAACAGACTAAAACCACAAGCAGAGCAGATCATTGCAGAAGAACAAGCAGGCTTCAGAGCAGGAAGGAGCACAACAGAGCAGATCTTCAACTTGCGAGTGCTCTGTGAAAAACATCTGCAACACCAGAGGGACCTCTTTCATGTCTTCATAGACTTCAAAAAGGCGTTTGACAGAGTGTGGCATGCAGCACTGTGGGCAACCATGCACAAGTACAATATTAACGCCAACCTCATTACTGTGATCAAGAACCTATACAACAGAGCATCCAGCGCAGTACTCTACAACAGCAAGCTGGGAGATTGGTTCAAGACCACTGTTGGTGTTAGACAAGGGTGTTTACTCTCCCCCATCCTCTTCAACCTCTTCCTAGAAAGAATTATGACTGATGTGCTCGAAGACCATGTCGGAACGGTCAGCATCGGAGGAAGGATCATAACTAACTTACGCTTCGCCGATGACATAGACGGCCTAGCTGGCAGCGAGGACGAACTAAAAGAATTCCTTGCAAAGCTAGAGAAGACGTCGAAGGCCTATGGCATGGAAATTAATGCAGAAAAGACCAAGGTCATGACAAATAAGAATTTCACAAGTGAAATACGGATAAACGGTCAAAAACTCGAGGAGGTCCCTACCTTCAAATATCTAGGGACTGTAATATCCGATGAAGGCTCAAAACCAGAAATTCTTGCCAGAACGGCCCAAACAACTGCAGCACTAAGCAAACTGAAAAACATCTGGCAAAGCAAGAAGCTCTCCCTGAGATCAAAGATTCGACTAATGCGCTCTCTGGCGATGTCAGTCTTCCTCTATGGTTGTGAGGCTTGGACGCTCACCGCAGACCTCCAAAAAAGAATTAGTGCGCTTGAGATGAGATGTTTTCGAAAGGTATTAAACATCTCCTACACGGCGCACATCACGATCGAAGCGGTCCGCGACAAAATAAGTGCTGTCATTGGCCCTTACGAGGACCTTCTCACTTCAATTAAAAAGAGGAAACTACGATGGTACGGACACGTGTCAAGATCTGGAGGTCTCTCAAAGACGATATTGCAAGGCACAGTCCAGGGAAGAAGGAAAAGAGGCAGACCAAGGAAGAGTTGGGAGGACAACATCAAAGAGTGGACCGGCCTTTCATTTAGCGATTCCCAGAAGGCAGCTCAGAACCGTGACACTTGGCATGAGTTAGTGCGCAGCTCAAAATGGTGCCCCAACGACCCAGCGTCGGGTTAAGGGATAGTTCAAGTAGTTCAAGTTCAAGAATTATTTATTTGAAATGACTTTTAATGTCATCTAGAATGTTTGGCCTTCAACTTGAATTTGAATTTTAAAAAATCGGAAATTCTTTATTGTAAATTGCGTATAAATATTCATTCGCGTTTTTATTACTTGTTTATTGTGTTAATCTCATTCATTTCAAACGGGTGACTTTCAATAGCACAATCTGAACTCTTGAATGCCCTGCACCTAAGCTATCCGATGATTCAAATCACTTCTTTACCAGAACACAAAGCCTCCCGAAGGAGCGTCTGTAACATATAAGATATCGTTTAACTAATTCCACTACTGTCAGGAACCTTGTGCACGCCCGTTGAAATAAAATAGAAAATGGCTTTGGACACAAAACCACTTGAACTCATTTAATAGAATATCCTAGTCCTAGGCGACATAAGCAATTCTTCATTTTACATAGCATTTGGTTTAAATCCTCGTTTTATTTCGTGAGCGCCATTCAAATTTAATTGGGACTTAATCAATGTCAATTATTGCATCAATAATTCTTTTTAATTTGCTCACAATACATTGCTCATGGTGCAGTTCAATCAATATTTTTTTTATATCTGTGGGATTGACAAGTTCTTTGTATGCTTTTAACTATACCGTTTATCATAAGTATATAATCCAGAAATTCCTCATGAATTATAACATTAAAATGACGAGCTGCAGCGAAAGATTAGGCGTGCTGACAAGGAGGGGGGAGATTGATTTTAATATATAGCGCCCCAAAAAACTGAGTTTTTTAATCAACAACAGAAAACCATATTTTAATATTTATACTTAAAAGCTAAACACAGCTGACACACTCATCACCAGATCTCGGAAATTTATCCAAACAACAAAAAAAAAAAAAAAACTACAAGTTTTATGAAGAAAGATATATAATTAACTACTAGAGTCCCGGTATAGAAATCACACACTAATAAATAATTACAAACCCTATTTTCTCTTGATTACTTAATTTTAGTAGTTTTAGATAATCTAAGCATATCCGTATATATCATTATAATTTCTGAGTGCATTTAAATATGAGATTTTCATAAGTTTCAGCAAAATATTTTCATCTATCTGATGAACGAACATAAATTAAATCTGACTTAAGACTTACTTTATCACTTATTACTATTTGATCTGTTTACGGCTTGACTAATAACATTTAACTTTTGCGAGGGGATTTCCCTTTGGAAACATTTCGCTTTTGGGAAAGCCACTGTTAATATCCTAATGGACTGACTTAAGCCATCCTTTAGTTAAGTTATAAGTCAAATCCTTGCAGTTTAACGGGAGGATTAAGCTGACGAGTGAAATAAGGACAGGCGGGTTCACAAAATTCAGGTCTGGACAAGAGTTTATGGGGCTCACCGTTTCTCTCAGCTGCCAGATGTTTCCAGCAACTGCTACACTTACACTCTTATGTCAGATAAGATAATTGAAAGATAAGATTGCTTACACTTACACTCTTATCTAGGATAAGATAATTGAAAGATAAGATTGCTTACACTTACAATCTTGTTTGTTGTCCATTCATTCATCAACACGTATGTCTTTATATGTCTTCCTCTGTCTCTCCAACCAGATATCTATTTACACAAACCTAGTCTTTCTTTTCTATTTTCTATAGTTGTGTACAATTTGATTTGTGGCTTACTGAAGAACTAATAGTTTTAATGGGTCAGCCTATGGTGCTTGCTTTTGTTAGCACATCTTCATGTCATTCTGTGGTACTTTCTGATGTTAGCACCCTAACATGTCACCTTGTGGTGCTTGCTGTTGTTAGCACCCTAACATGTCACCCAGTGGTGCTTGCTGTTTTTAGCACCTTAACATGTCACCCAGTGGTGCTTGCTGTTTTTAGCACCTCTACATGTCACCCAGTGGTGCTTGCTGTTTTTAGCACCTCTACATGTCAAACTGTGATGCTTGCTGTTGTTAGCACCCCAACATGTCATTCTGTGGTGAAAGCTGTTGTTAGCACCTCAACATGTCACCTTGTGGTGCTTGCTGTTGTTAGCACCTCAACATGTCACCCAGTGGTGCTTGCTGTTGTTAGCACCTCAACATGTCACCCTGTGGTACTTGCTGTTGTTAGCACCTCAACATGTCACCCAGTGGTGCTTGCTGTTTTTAGCACCTCTACATGTCATTCTGTGGTGCTTGGTGTTTTTAGCACTTCAATATTTTCATCCCCCAAAAGGAGATTGGATTTTAAATAAATATGTTAGCAAGGACTACATTTTAGTTAACAACTAAATCTGTCATCTATTTTAAGACTGAGTTTTGAGACACATTCAGATTGCATGTATAATTTGTTTACTGCTTCTAGCTCAAATTATAAATATGTTTTAAAAAAACAAACAAAAAAAAACATTATAATTGGGAAAAGAGGATGTTCAACTTTAACACGTCATACAAAAACTAAGTTTTAAAAAAGTTAACAACGCTTCCGGTCCAATATACTTTGAAATTCACCCCCACCACCACCACCCCCTAATGAATTTTCAACTTGAAGTCTTTTAATATATTGTCTCTGTAGCGAATGGACTAATCCAAGCATCATTTTTTTGGTATAAATCAGGTCGGATACACAATTAATTATATCATTTATGTTTTTTTTTTAAAAATCAACAAAGTTTTTGATGATAAGCGAAATTCATCATGTTTACGATGTTGGTGATTTTATTTTTGTTGTTCTGTTGAGATATTTTATTTATTTTTTTTTGGTTGAAAAAAACGTAAAAAAAACAAGTTTTTGACTATAAATCATTGATATACGAGACATAACTATAAGGATGTTCATTATAATACGCAAGGCAAAACAATCCAAAAATACAAAATTTTAGTTATGTCTCGTAACAAATGTTTAATATAATGCGCGAAATGAAAGGATGTTCAATATAATACGCACCACGACACTCTAGCACAAAAATTAGCATGTTACATAGAGTTAAATAAAGATAATCTAAAATTTCAATAATTTAATTACAGTGCATTTGATAGCTCTGAGATTTTGATACATCATTTTTATCATCGCCACGACTCTGCCTCCAAAATTAAATTTCAGCTCGCCAGCATACGGGGAAGTGGGCTAAAAATCGATCTAAAGTTTTTAGGCACTCAAGCAGGCAAGAAAACACCACGAATTAATATAAAGGATTTAAAAAATAAATGATGCGTGTTTAGTCCAAATGTGAACCGAATGTCAGATTTAATCTTTAAAAGCCGTTTCTGTATACATGAGGAATAAAATTATATTTAAATTCATACGACATACTATAGCATAAATAGTTATGTATTAAAATTAGATTTAAATCCCTACGACATACGATATCATAAAACAGCTATGTAAGTTCGTATTTTATGTTAGTTGTACTGATGTTACCCAGACCACAAAGTGTTGAAGTCGTGATATCGACTCTCAAGTTCTATCACACTTAGCATGTGATTGTTAAAAGTTTAAAGACAATCATGAAAGTTTAAAAGAGGAAATAATAAAAAAGGAGGCTCTAAATTACTCCTGAACTCAGCTCTGTGAGGGAGAAAATAACAAAACACCGAGCTGTTCAGTAAATTATATCAGACCCTCTGACAGGTCATCACACTCAATCGTTTCCACCCACTCAACCAGACTCTCTGACATGTCATCACACTCAATCGTTTCCACTCACTCAACCAGACCCTCTGACATGTCATCACACTCAATCGTTTCCACTCACTCAACCAGACCCTCTGACAGGTCATCACACTCAATCGTTTCCACCCACTCAACCAGACCCTCTGACAGGTCATCACACTCAATCGTTTCCACCCACTCAACCAGACCCTCTGACAGGTCATCACACTCATTCATTTCCACCCACTCAACATTTTTGTTACAACGACAAGTAAAACAAAGGTCTCGCAATGACTGGAACAGGAATGTTTCATTTATGGTTCTTTCCTTCTGTAGTTGGGTAGAAATCTGTGAGAGATAGATAGAGAAAGAGAGAGAGAGAGAGAAAGAAAGAGAGAGAGAGAGAGAGAAAGAGAGAAAGAGAGAGAGAGAGAGAGAGAGAGAGAGAGAAAGAGAGAGAGAGA
>MUZC01001203.1:34160-45154 GCA_002072015.1 Radix auricularia | reverse complement strand
CGCCCCCCCCCGCCACCCCGACTCCACTTCGCTTGGAAGTTGACTCGAAGTAGAGCAAATTTTAAAAAATACACTTGTGTTATTTAAAATTGAAACTGGAGCCCCACATCAAGTTAAAATGAAATAAATATCTGCTGTACTTTGAGAATAGAATGTGACCCAAATGTCTTCTCTACACTTGCCAATCAATAGCCCCATTAAAATAAACCCTTTTCTGATACATCGCCTAGTTTTAGATACAAATGAACGTTTCAAAAAATAACCTTGACTTCATACAGCAAACAACGGGGATCATACAGCAAACAACGGGGATCATACAGCAAATAACGGGGAGCATACAGCAAATAACGGGGATCATACAGCAAACAACGGGGATCATACAGCAAACAACGGGGATCATACAGCAAACAACGGGGATCATACAGCAAACAACAGGGATCATACAGCAAACAACAGGGATCATACAGCAAACAACGGGGATCATACAGCAAACAACAGGGATCATACAGCAAACAACGGGGATCATACAGCCATAGTGATCTCTAGAGATAGTTGCTCAGCTATACTATTGACGTCCATAACACAGGCAATATGTGGCATACAGCAGATGACACCTTTCATTTTGACGTCCATAACACAGGCAATATGTGGCATACAGCAGATGACACCTTTATTTTTGACGTCCCTACAAGTGATTTGGGGCCTTAAACCAGATTTGAGCTGTAATTAATCTTAACGTCCCTATTGTAAATAATCATAGACCAGGTATGAGCTGTAATCTTGACGTCTAACGCATTTAAAGTGATAGCTGCCCTACAGCCTAAAAGCTCCATTAAAAACTATTGCTCAATTATTATAGTTGTAAAGTCCACCTGGATATCCTTGATTAATCAACACCCACCCTCCCCCCTCCCCACACACACCACAAAAGATTCGACTCTCTGGGGGCGACGCGTGCTTCGTGTTTGTCTACCCTTGGACGCATCTATTCGATTCTCTCCCCTCCCTTGATCATTAACATTATTCAAATCCTCTTTGGCGTCCGAATCTCTCCCCCCCCNACCCCCTCCCATCCACCCTAAGTCCGGCCTAGCACGCCACCAGGAGAGTTCACATTATTTTCAATTGTGTTCCACCCCGTGAGGCGAGAAAGGTTAGAATTACGGTTCAACTAATTCCCTTTGTTTTCACGGAAGACGATTGCCGTCCGAAAGCGTAAGAGATCACGTCATGCATGAGTAGCACTCTGATCGATGAGGTTCAAATAACGGACGGTGGGTTCCTACCGGACCGTTGGACTTAACACGCTTGATCAATGACACTTCCTTTTTAATAACACCATCTTTTCAATGCACTCCAATCGAGTATATGTGTTTGTTTTAAAATAAGAACTTTTTTTGGACTAGTGTTCCATTGAACGTTCTCTGATTCAATTAAATTGATTATCATTGTCAAAAATCTTGACATTTCTTGCAATGCTTTTATTTTTTCTCTCCAGATTTACAAGCATGGGAAATGAATCGGAAGGGTTTTTTTTTTAATGCAATTACTCAACGACTCTGTTAGATTTGTTTATTTTGGATTGGGCTTAAGGCTCTCCTAGTTACTGTTTCTTGTTTCAGTGTCTCGTACGGTTCGTTGACCGTATGTCCATAAGGGGGAGGGCCGTTTCAAGCTTTTCTTCCTTAACCACAGATGGTGTAGGTATAATCCAGCTAAAGCATTTGTTTTAAGAAGGAAGATTATAAAGATTAAATTTGGAAATATGGTTAAATGGTAGAAGCTTTCATAGGTATTGCTTATCAATGCTGTAAAATATGGTTGAATGGTAGAAGCTTTCATGGGTATTACTTATCAATACGGTAAAATATTGTATGGCCTACTCTTAAACGATCTACACAATTTGGACTGTTAAATTTTTTATTTGTACGTTACCTATTTATATATTAGGTGGATAAGACTCTATAGCATAATGGAGTTGATTGTCCTTTAAACTATCAGAATAATATACTTTACAGTTATCCTGTTAAAGTAAATGATAAATCCTTATATTCTGTGTCTTATTGGTGTGTTCTTGAATAATAAATATTTTAAAATAACGAGAAATCATTTCATGTATGGCAAGTATTGAAAATCATATTTTGTTGCTGATGGCCACAATTCTATGATGGCCACATTTCTATGATAGTCACAATTCTATGATGGCTACATTTCTATGATTACTATGTTAAAACTAGATCTAAAACCACGTTTAACATATGTTATTTAAATTAAACACACCAACGACGATTGCACGTTAAGCTATAGATTCGATCTGTAATCAATAAATTTCAAAGAATTTCAACTAAACTTTTATCACTGAGAGGTTGAAGCCCCAAGTTAAAGGTGGCTTTGAAAAATTCAGTATATCTCTCTGTCTCTTTCTCTCTCTCTCTCTCCGGCTCTCTCTCTCTCTCTTTCTCTGTCTCTCTCTCTTTCGTGTCTCTCTCTGTCCATCTCTCCGTCTTTCTCTCTCCGTCTTTCTCACTCTCTTTCTGTCTGTCTGTCTCTCTCTCTCTCTCTGTCTCTCTCTCTCGATCTCTCTCTCTGTCTCTCTCTCTGTCTCTCTCTGTCTCTCTCTCTCGATCTCTCTCTCTGTCTCTCTCTCTCTGTCTCTCTCTCGATCTCTCTCTATGTCTCTCTCTCTCTCTGTCCCTCTCTCTCTTTCTCTGTCTCTCTCTCGATCTCTCTCTGTGTCTCTCTCTCTCGATCTCTCTCTGTATCTCTCTCGATCTCTCTCTGTGTCTCTCTCTCTCTCGATCTCTCTCTGTGTCTCTCTCTCGATCTCTCTATGTCTCTCTCTCTCTGTCTCTCTCTCTCTTTCTCTGTCTCTCTCTCGATCTCTCTCTGTGTCTCTCTCGATCTCTCTCTGTGTCTCTCTCTCGATCTCTCTCTGTGTCTCTCTCTCGATCTCTCTATGTCTCTCTCTCTGTCTCTCTCTCTCTTTCTCTGTCTCTCTCTCGATCTCTCTCTGTGTCTCTCTCTCGATCTCTCTCTGTCTCTCTCTCGATCTCTCTCTTTGTCTCTCTCTCTCGATCTCTCTCTGTGTCTCTCTCTCGATCTCTCTATGTCTCTCTCTCTGTCTCTCTCTCTTTCTCTGTCTCTCTCTCGATCTCTCTCTGTGTCTCTCTCTCGATCTCTCTGTGTCTCTCTCTCTCGATCTCTCTCTCTGTGTCTCTCTCTCGATCTCTCTCTGTGTCTCTCTCTCGATCTCTCTCTGTGTCTCTCTCTCGATCTCTCTCTGTGTCTCTCTCTCGATCTCTCTCTGTGTGTCTCTCTCTCTCGATCTCTCTCTGTGTCTCTCTCTCGATCTCTATCTGTGTCTCTCTCTCGATCTCTCTCTGTGTCTCTCTCTCTCGATCTCTCTCTATGTCTCTCTCTCGATCTCTCTCTGTGTCTCTCTCTCTCGATCTCTCTCTGTGTCTCTCTCTCGATCTCTCTGTCTCTCTCTCTCTCTCTCTCTCTTTCTCTGTCTCTCTCTCGATCTCTCTCTGTGTCTCTCTCTCGATCTCTCTCTGTCTCTCTCTCGATCTCTCTCTGTGTGTGTGTCTCTCTCCCTCAATTGAAGATAAAAAATACTGCGGTTGTGGTAAAGTCATTAAAGATCCAAATATTTCAAGGACCACTGGTCAAATCATAGTCACTGTATCCCCAGGACATGAACACAGACATGAACTCAGAAATGAACTCAGAAATGAACACAGAAATGAACACAGAAATGAACACAGACATGAACACAGACATGAACACATACATGAACACAGACATGAACACAGACATGAACACAGAAATGAACACAGAAATGAACACAGACATGAACACAGAAATGAACACAGAAATGAACACAGACATGAACACAGAAATAGAAACTAGCTTAGTCTCAAGGAAACTTTAAAATTAAAAAATCAAAAACAAAAACTAACAAAAAAGAAACTTTTTTTCATGTGACTCGTCTGAAACAGGATTCAATCAAATTATCATAGACACTGAAGGGCTTACAAAGTTTTTCATGTTTGTGTGTAATCTTACCTAGTAACCTAACCATAAGCTCCAAATGATGAAAATAAGATTAGGTTTCAAAGCGATAATCGTTACAGCATACTGAACACCGCTTTCTAAATTTAAACATAAAAACATATCTGAATCTTGTTTTCCGATTCTACCAGGAAAGTTCGGGGGCGTACATAAATGACGTCACGCGCCTAGGTGATGGCAGGGAGGGGTCACTCATTTGTGACGATGTGTGACGAGGGGGAGTGGGTGTTTAAGAAATGGGATGGCAAATCAAAAAAAAAAAAATGTGCAACTTTAAATAGAAGTTCCACTTAAATATTTGATTGCTTTCAAAATTATTTAATGACGTTTTCAACACGGTGTGCCGGATGTCATCTCCGGCCGCGGGAAATCCGGAATCTGTACATTTATACAAATCCGGTACAGTCCTACTTGTCAATCGCTTCACGAGTGTAACGATATTTACAATATTACAGTGCAGCCTAAACACTAAATGTATTTTTAAATGATAAATTAAATAACGCATAAAAAGAACGTTTTTGACAATAAACACTTATATGACAGACAAAACTAAAAGTGTTATTACGTTGAAACATTTACAGACTGAACGTGACTGAAAGCCCCTTGCTTTAATACGGAGTGGGGGGGGGGGGGTGGTCATCGATGGCTGTACAGAAACCCAGTGACACATAGAGGTGAACATTAGCAGACGAATAAACATGTATATAGAGATAAACTAAAAAAGAATTAATTTAATTACCGTAAATTCGATTGATCAGAAATTTTGAGACAATGCATTGCTAGGTGACACAAATCTAAGTGCAAAATTTGAGCTCGATAGCATTACGAGAAGTGGGTCGATTTTTTTTACTTTAGTTTTTCCGCCCGACAGCGAGCCCACGACCAGACGATGCGGCCAATATAATTAGAAAGCAATTAGAAAATACAATTATTTTATTGTCTGCTTGTTTGTTGTTGGTGGTG
The DNA here is from genome assembly GCA_002072015.1 of Radix auricularia. Taxonomy (NCBI): domain Eukaryota; kingdom Metazoa; phylum Mollusca; class Gastropoda; family Lymnaeidae; genus Radix; species Radix auricularia. The sequence continues at coordinate 40,117 of MUZC01001203.1, read as the reverse complement.
GTGGTTTTTTTTTGTTTTTTTTTTGGGGGGGCGGGGCGGGATGATCAAAGCTTTGTGACGTCAGATTGGCGGGGGTTTAAGTTGTTGTGACGATTTATTATGAAGGTTTATGAAGTTCGACCAGCACCTCCTGACGTCATTTATGGACAGCCCCTTCCAACACGCCCACTGATCACTAATGCCATTGGCCGGCAAGTAGTCCATTCATTACAGAAACGTTTCCAGTTGTTTTAATGTTCTCAAGTATAGCACTTAAAAAGTTAGGTGTCAAATATTTTTTATAAAGAAACTTAAAAAAAAAATTTTTTAGGAAGTTTGAAAATATTTGTTTTGATTTATGGGAATCTTTTTGTAATTTTGCCATAATGCATCTTGTATCTTGTTGTAAGAGATTAAATGGAAAAAGACGTAAACAAGGTAAGGGTTAGCCTGATCGGACGTAACAAAACAGGTGTTTTGTTACGTCCGATCAGGCTAACCTTTACCTTGTTTACGTCTTTTCCATTTAATTTTTTATAAGCCTGATTGCAGTCCTACCCCTTATTTTGTTTACTTGTTGTAAGAGCAATAATAATAACGAAAAATTAATTAAATTAAGGAATGCCTTTAAGTTATCTAATTTAAATCATTAAACTAAATAAATATAATATATAATACACACACACACACATATATATACATATATATATATTCATCAAATAAAAAGTATTACATCAGTTCGTACGAAACATTGTCCCAAAAATTATAAATGAAGCAAGATAATAGTGTGTCAGAATTCAATAGAAATTAATTTACAAAACAAACCCATATCCATCAGGTCAGGCCATTTTACCATATCAATGAAATCACAGACAGTGATGTGGGGCAATTCAGAAAGTTATATGACACAAGTGGGCTGTCATCTAATCATATTTATTTATATATGATACAAGTGGGCTGTCATGTAATCATATTTATTTAAAGTATACAATGATGTGGGGCATTCAGAAGTTATATGATACAAGTGGGCTGTCATCTAATCATATTTATTTAAAGTATACAATGATGTGGGGCATTCAGAAGTTATATGACACAAGTGGGCTGTCATCTAATCATATTTATTTATATATGATACAAGTGGGCTGTCATCTAATCATAGTTATTTATATATGATACAAGTGGGCTGTCATCTAATCATATTTATTTATATATGATACAAATAGGCTGTCATCTAATCATATTTATTTAAAGTAGACAATGATGTGGGACATTTAGAAGTTATATGATACAAGTAGGCTGTCATCTTAAAATATTTATTTAAATTAGATCGTTTGTTTTTCTCCTTAACACATCAAGGATCGCATCCTTAGCGCGTCACAAACCTCCAACTGTCGCATCATTTAAGGATATTGACGCGTTCTAAAAGCGTGTACGTAAAAATTAGTTTTGCGTATCCGGAGCAGAAAATACGGGATGATGTATGAGATTATTGCTATAACTCTCAGAGTGAAACTTTGCCTGACAAACATGACTTCCAAATTCAAAAGTCAATATTAAAAAATTAATCTGACTTCATTATTGTAACATCAGTACGTGAGAGTCGTCAGACTTTACTTCGGCTGTTTGATAATAGGGTTATCAAGGTCAAAATGTCTGCCTTCAGTATTAAGTTAATCAAGAACCTTTTGGAAAACCAGAGAATTTGTTTGTAGGTTATTTGAAAATAACAATTATGGGAAGTGTAGATAACTCTTAGCCAGACGCCATTTTGATGATTGATCTAGAACCTAATTGACAGTCAGAGTTCTCATGTCTACGGGAAAAGTAATAAGCCACGAAATACACTGGGGAGTAACAAGAGATGGGGACACGTGGGCGTATCTCAATATATATACTGGGAGTATCAAGCGATGGGGACATGTGGGCGTATCTCAATAATATATACTGGGAGTATCAAGCGATGGGGACATGTGGGCGTATCTCAATAATATATACTGGGAGTATCAAGAGATGGGGACACGCGGGCGTGTCTCAATATTTTTCATTTCAAAGGGAGGGAAGCACTGTAGTTGCTCTTTAAAAATCATAAACACATTCAAGGAAAAATCAGTTTTTCAAAAGAAGTAGCAGAGACTCAGGTTTTGCATTTGGTGTTAACAATCTTCATAGCCATTAAATTGATATATTATTCATCAATTTTGTATCAAGTAATCGTTATTGTTTCGGCAGACGCTATGTTATTGTCATGAACGTCTGACTGAGGTTGTTTGTTATTCCGTAACTTGATCAACACCAGTGTGGTCTTAAAACAAGATCTGTCATTTTATCATTGTTATTAGTTTTTGATCCATCATGCTATTGGGTAAACCAACTTTTACCTAACATGGAGATGGGTAAACCAACTTTTACCTAACATGGAGATGGGTGAAACCAACTTTTACCTTACATGGTAAGTGGGTAAACCAACGTTTACCTAACATGGAGATGGGTGAAACCAACTTTTACCTAACATGGAGATGGGTGAAACCAACTTTTACCTAACATGGAGATGGGTGAAACCAACTTTTACCTTACATGGTAAGTGGGTAAACTAACTTTTACCTAACATGGAGATGGGTGAAACCAACTTTTACCTAACATGGAGATGGGTGAAACCAACTTTTACCTAACATGGAGGTGGGTGAAACCAACTTTTACCTAACATGGAGATGGGTGAAACCAACTTTTACCTAACATGGAGATGGGTGAAACCAACTTTTACCTTACATGGTAAGTGAGTAAACCAACTTTTACCTAACATGGTAAGTGGGTAAACCAACTTTTACCTAACATGGAGATGGGTGAAACCAACTTTTACCTTACATGGTAAGTGGGTAAACCAACTTTTACCTAACATGGTAAGTGAGTAAACCAACTTTTACCTAACATGGTAAGTGGGTAAACCAAATTTTACCTAACATGGTAGTGGGTAAACCAATTTTTACCTAACATGGTAAGTGAGTAAACCAAATTTTACCTAACATGGTAAGTGGGTAAACCAACTTTTACCTAACATGGTAAGTGGGTAAACCAAATTTTACCTAACATGGTAAGTGGGTAAACCAACTTTTACCTAACACGGAGATGGGTGAATCCAACTTTTACCTAACATGCCGAGTGGGTTTGTCACACTTTTACCTAACGTTCCGAGTGGATAAATCCCACTAGAACCTAATATGTCAGTGGGTAAATCCCACTAGCACGTTATATTCACCAGATGCCCACTCCAAAGACTCATTTAACCCCTCCCCGCATCTCCCCAAAACCAGTGTCCTAAACTTTCTCAATATTTATCCAATTTCGCTAAGTGATTGAATTGCGTTTAATTTGACACAATAACGCTGCATATACATTTTCAAATAAACTAATTGTGTCAAAAATTTGATTTTTGTTGTAGAGATTCTGATAGATTGTTTCTTTATTTAATATGAAGCTTACATAGAGACACTGTATGTTTTATGGCTGTCTCTCCTCAATGATTTTAGACATTTAGCTTACATAGAGACACATATGATTTATTGGCTGTCTCTTCTCAATTATTTTAGACATGAAGCACATTCAAAAATAAAAACAACAAAACTAGATCGATATTTCATCAAACTTGATAGCTCTAGAGTAAACTTTAGACTATAAACTATACCCTCGTCTTGTCCCAGAGTAAACTATTGACTATAAACTATACCCTTGTCTTGTCCCAGAGTAAACTATTGACTATAAACTATACCCTCGTCTTGTTCCAGTCATAGAATCATATTTCGTATTTGTACTCTTGACTCTTGATTAGTGATAATTATGTGGTATGACGTCTCCCAATTTAAAAAAACCCAACTTATTAGCATACGCTTGAAGTGAGTGTACCACAAATTTTATATTCCAGTGAAATCTTTATGCAGAATTTAAATTTGACCAAACATCCGAAAGTGGGTCGAAAATAAGAGAAAAGATATTGCTAAAAAACGCAGCGTTACTAATTTGGTGATTTTAATTTCTTTTGCTTTGACAAACTGACCACTAGAGAAAAAAGGGTTATATTACATTTTTGTATATATTTTTACTTATCATCCCCTCACGCTAAATCACATCAAGAATTTGTCAATATGATGCGCACCACGCTACAATCTAACATAAGCATTTATAAAGCGGGAAAACCCCATTAATTTTTCATTCGAGATTACATTAAAAGTCATTTCAAATCAATAATTTTGAAACTTAACTAAACAATTGCTATCTACAAAGCATATTTTTTAGCTCATTTTCGAGAAGTCGAATGCGCTATTGCACCCGTTTTGTCCGTCCGTCCGTCCGTCCGTCTGTCATCACCCTAGATCACAACATCCATAAGTCCTAGACCCATGATGTATATATGTTTTTTGTTTGTCCTGACCTGCCATTTGTGCATCAACACTCAGTTACTCGATCCGTTAAAAAACCCCGTTAAAACTACCAAAAAATATTTCGAATCGAGAGGTAACACTAGCGCAGGGAACGGCCGCCATTTCCGGAAGTCGAATACATAGTTTTTCAAGCATTGAAGAGTGGTGCGAATTAGTTGTTTTTTTTAGTTGACGTCATTAGAATATGTGTAAAAGTTTAGAGAGTTTTGCGTCATCATTTGTGGTGACTTGTAGTTAGATTAAAGAGAAAATAAAAAAATTTAAAATGTAAAGACATGACTTTTAAATTAAAAAAAAATGTCAGGTATATTTATTACACAAGAAAATTCATAAAAATATGTCTAAAATCTAAACACAATTACTGATAACTACATAATGCTGATATCTAACATAAGTACTGATACATAATACGAAAATGCGCTAACACGTCCTGAATTCCAATAGGGACCAGGCTTAACATGATTTTTTAAAAAATTCCTTTATTTCTTCTCCAACATTGTTCTAAATATTAGATCTAGCTATTGTGTGGCGTTTGTTTCAACCAGATAGAAGTTATGGTTGGCGAGAAATCGACAAAATACTGTTTTTTTTAAATTTTCTTTTTTTTTAAATAAATATTTTCGGTATATTTTTTGCCCTTACAAATCATTGGGACCTCCTTAGCATGATTCCAAAAAGCCCGAAACCTCTGTCTGGTATGGTTCAGGGGGATTTGTAGGTGCAAGCTCACAAGTGCACAGACGTTTCAAATGTATAAAACGTTTAATGCCCAATGTTTTAAGGGGAAAATATCATAATAATCAATATTTGGAGTGACTTTTTTGAAATCATGTGACCAAAAGTACCAGTGGGGGAAGTGTTAGATGTAAAACTTATTTAAAGAACGCACGGAAAACACTAACACATCCTATGAAATTATAAGAAAAGAAATGTTAGATGCAATAAACTTGAGGTCCTAACAAAAATTATCTGCGTCGTACCAACGGAAATGGGCTGATTCTTAATAAGATCAAGTTTGTTTCTTGAATGCTTGTATTTAATAGCAATGGTTTTTGTTTAGAAGTGTATAAGAGGGTAGTTTATAATTTATTGCCAACACTTTTGACGAATCATCTTTGAATTCATTTATAAGGACAAGTCAGTTCTTCAAAATAACTTACACCCAATCAACAAACTCGTGTGCCAAGTTGCACAGAATCTAATTTTTCTACAGAAGCTCACATCCCGCCAAAACACAGTAACACAGATATTTTATTATGTTTATCAAAATTTCCGTCCTGCTAATTCTAAAGTGCTGCGCTGCGTCGGTCAGATATCTGCGCGGCCGCGCAGCGTAATTTGTTCACAACTCACACATAAAACGCATAATTCCCCAGCCAGAAAACAAGATTTTCACAAGCAGACGTCTACTAGGAAATTATATGTATTGCCAGAAATCAAAGGCTACCCCAAATATTGATGCAGTCGGGCCAACAAGCAACAGAGATCTCAGCCACGCATTCCCGCCTCTCGTCGCTCCCCCCCGCCCCCCGCCCGCCCCCCCTC
>MUZC01001202.1:744965-768924 GCA_002072015.1 Radix auricularia | reverse complement strand
GGGGGGGGGTGATATGAGAATTACATTTTTACTAATTGAAAGGATGGTAGTTTTCTGCATTGTAAATTAGCTTGTTTAGGCACAAACAGTTTGCTTGAAATTTTTTCATACTGCTTTAGCTTCAATGAAAATTAATCAGGCTTAGGCTTTTAAAAAAGAAAAAATTATTCTTTAGAAACAATTTTATGGTGTTCTTATATTCTTACTCATTTCTACAAGCAATTTCTGTCACACGTAGATGAAATCTTTACTTCATCATTTTAATTGGATTGGTTAGATTTTTTTAAAAGAAATTGTTTACAAGCTAGACTTAATTTAATTTATATTATAATCATGGGGAAACAACTATTGGCTCATTCCCAGTTTCATTAACCAGCTAGATACTAGATGAGATTCTTATTTATTACTAATTATTCACTAATTTATTAAATTACCAGTTACACGTGGCTGGTTTTATAAATTAACACTTGTTTTTCTAATATTGCTTTGAAAAAAAAAAAGCAGCATTAGGAATTCCAGAATGGAGTTGTAAACAACAAGGTATACAATTTTTGAAAAAAACAAAAAACTTTGGTTATCTATTTGGAGTTACTGTTACATACTTTATAGAATTTAGAAAAAGACAACATGATAACCTCAGGTATAAGAATATTGCTGCTGTCTGCAGAATTAATTTTTTTTAAAAAATAAAAGTTTTAGTTTTAACATTAAACAAAATATGAATTCATTACCTAACCCAGAACTGTCAGTCACATTTCTAATCACATCTTTTTTACACTTTTGGAATGTCTTATTTTGTTTCTGAAAAGAGCTTAAAGCTGCATCATGAAACTTATTTATGTTGCAATATAAACTTTCCCCTCATCCTATTCCAATAAATATTGAAATATCTTATGTCACTTTTGAAAATGAAATTTTAGCTAAGAAGCATTTAGTCTTACAATATAATGGTCAATAATGTTCTGCTATCACCACAGAAACACTTTTTCTTTCAAAAAGTTTCAAACATTTTTTTTAAAAAGCAAAGTGATGTTTGGGAATTAAGATTATACTATTATCTCGTCTAGGAAAATATTCAGTTTTTAAAACTTTGAAAGAATGTTCAGGTTGTTTTAATGTGATTTGTACACATACATTTAATTTCAGTTTAGTATGTTATACTATGAAATTTTATTTTATGCTACCTTGTAGCATTCTGAGTGGTAAGTGCTACTTTTGACTGCTTAAAAGATTTATTTAAATTTCCTTTTTAATTTTGCACATATTAGCAAAATATATTTTTTAAAACTATCTTTTTCAGACTTTTTTCTCCAAAATTTTATTTTAAAAAAAGGATTTTAATATAGTTTTTAAAGAAAAAATTAATTTTAATTCTTTTGTATATTTTCTTTTAAATTTCAGATTATTGACATCAGAGACATTTTACGGGCTCCAACTGTTGAAGAAATGAAAGATGTGTATCCTTATTATTTTTTGTTGTTCTATTTATTTGTTCCATTGCTAGCTAGCTTTTTAATCCTATTAGCATTTGTGAAGATGTTCTTGTAGCATTCTATTATTATTAATTCCACTTTTAAAGTTAAAAATGAAAAACCAGTGTGGTTTCTAAACTAAAATGTTAATTATTAATAAATTTACAATTAATGACTTTAGTCTTATTTTTCCCAATGAATGTCCGCTATTTATATTTTTGCTAATTTTGTTTGAATTCCTTCTACCCTTCAACCAATCCTTGACTTTGAGCTCAGTTATATAGTACAATGCCTAATGGAGACAGATATGTACAAACTTTTGAAGACACAGCAGCTAAGCAATGACCACGTCTGCTATTTCCTGTATCAGATTCTTAGAGGACTTAAATACATTCACTCAGCTAATGTCCTGCACCGGGACTTGAAACCAAGCAACCTTCTTCTCAACACAACCTGCGATCTCAAGGTACTCTTAGAGTCTATGTGGTGTTGACTCATGAATTTATGCGGTGTTGACTTATAAGTTTATTTGATTTTGACTGGGGAGTTTATCTGTGGTGTTGACTCTTACTCTTTAAGTTTATGTGGTGTTGACTCATGACTTTATGTGGTGTTGACTCATGACTTTATGTGTGTTGACTCATGACTTTATGTGGTGTTGACTCATGACTTTATGTGGTGTTGACTCATAAGTTTATGTGGTGTTGACTCATGACTTTATGTGGTGTTGACTCATGAGTTTATGTGGTGTTGACTCATGACTTTATCTGTGGTGTTGACTCATAAGTTTATATGGTGTTGACTCATGACTTTATGTGGTGTTGACTCATAAGTTTACCTGTGGTGTTGACTCATAAGTTTATTTGGTGTCTCTCATGACTTTATGTGGTGTTGACTCATGAGTTTATGTGGTGTTGACTCGTGAGTTTATGTGGTGTTGACTCATGACTTTATATGGTAACTCATAAGTTTATCTGTGGTGTTGACTCATGACTTTATGTGGTGTTGACTCATGACTTTATGTGGTGTTGACTCATGACTTTATGTGGTGTTGACTCATGAGTTCATCAGTTGAACTTTGATACTCTTCTTTCAGAATTTAAGAAATCTTTTTCACACTCCTATTATAATATTTTAAAAATATAATGAGCCCTGTGTAAAATTTAATTTGATAACCTTTTCAAAATTCAAATAATTTAAAACATTAATTGCTTTGAATCACTGTAAATATTAGCTACAATTTGTAAATTGGTACATATACCTGCTTGCAGATCTGTGATTTCGGTCTGGCTAGAGTAGCTGACCCTGACCATGACCACACTGGTTTCCTGACAGAGTATGTTGCCACCAGGTGGTACAGGGCTCCTGAGATTATGCTCAATTCTAAAGGCTACACCAAGTCAAGAATCCTTTACTGAAACCAACAACCACAGAGTGTGGGATTAGCTATCAGTTAAATATTATTTTTTTTTTAGAATTATGCCAACTATCTGTTTGTCATAGAATTTTGGAATGCTAATTTTATGTTTATTTGAAATTTCTATTTCTTTCAATCCCCTAATAGCTTAAAAAATGCAGTTTTTATTTGTATTATTTTTATTTAATATAAATATTAGGGCTGTTATCAATTAATTTAAACTTAATCGTTAACTTTTGAAAAATTACCAAATAATTAATCGATTATTTGGATTAAAGCTGAAAATAAGATTTATGACGTCATTAAATTAAAAATTTCATAAAATGCCTATTAGTTAAGTATTTAATAAAAAAAAATGTTTAATTTAAGTAGTTCAATTGAATTGCAATGAATTTTGATTTATTTATTGTTAATTAACTAAAAAAAATGTTTATTTATATCATGCTCCTTAAAAAACAGCCAATTTTAAAATTTACTCTTTAAAAAATCTTATTTTTTTAATGTAGAAGTTTGTACTTTAAAAAAAGAATATTATTTATTAGTAATAATTAATTATTTATTAATAAATTGATAAAATTGTTGAAAATACTTTCTTCAATTTTAAAAGTTATTTTATCAATTAAAATAATTTTAATCGATAAAACATTTTACTGATTAATCGAGAAATTATTCGGTAATTTCCGCAGCCCTAATAAATATAGATATATTTTGAATTACAATTTGTGAACTATGTCAGCTTTATTGTTTCATCATAAATAAAGTTCCTTAACTAGCTCCCAGTTGATGTGTGGTCTGTTGGGTGCATTCTAGCTGAGATGTTGGCCAATCGTCCATTGTTCCCAGGAAAACACTGTATCCTTTAAAAATACACGCAACCTATTGTTTTTTCTTTTAACATGAAAGATGCATTTTATACTTCTCATTAAAATAATGGTTATACAACAGAAGTTTGTTAATCCAAACAATATCTTACCAACCAATAAAATTGTCTTAAATATAAGCCGCCACCAACCTTGTCTTTGTAATGGTCTCCAGGGTTATTTTGTATATGGGTTATTGTATTCTTGCTGCCAGCTGTGTCTTGGTTAGCATCTCCCAGTTATTAGTCTTTGTCATGGTCTCCAGGGTTATTTTGTATATGGTTTATTGTAGTCTTAATGCCAGCTGTGTCTTGGTTAGCATCTCCCAGATAATATCGCCACCCAGGCTTATCATTGCATGTATGCATGGTATTATGGCAATTAAAAGAAATCTCATAACATTATCTTTAAGAGTCAGTGTCAGAATACATGAGAATATACAAATCAGACTGTCTCCAATGATTGAAACTCATTTCTTCAACGGCTAAACAATACATTTCTGCATTTAATAGCATTTGATTTTAGATTGTTATAACAAAAGCTTAAAGAAAGCATGCTTTAAAAACCATTCTGTATAAATATTTCAACATCATCTAGGCATTAATAGGGATATGATTTGTTTACATTCATTTATTCTTAAAATGACATTGTTCAGGGTAGCAAAGTTTTGTTTCTCTTTTTTGTAACACAGCTGTACAGCAGCCTCACTAAATTTTTAATCCCCGTCCTTTGTTCTTTCCTGCTCATTGGTCATAAATTAAATTTCTATAAACCAGCAAAAGACCTAAATATTCCTTTGTGAACATTCCTTGATTGTACGCCTAAGATCTTGATCAGTTGAACCACATACTTGGTGTTTTAGGTTCGCCGAGTCAGGATGATTTGCAGTGTATCATCAATGACAAGGTAAACACATTACTCCAAGTCATTTTCCTCTTCTCTTCTTATTTGAGGTACAGTTACCTACATATAGTAAATTTATATGGAATCTAAACAATAACTTAATCTTTAGAACACCTGGGTTTTTTTTCCCAGTAAAACTAGTGCTGAAGCAATTATTTTAATTTTAAATTATATAGAGTTGAGGGCAGATTTCTGTTTGCAGTATTTAAATGAGTTTATAGTTTTAATTAGCAAGAATCTCTTTTTTCTAACCTCACGACTGATAGCAACTTGTAGTGCATGTTATATTTAAAAAACAATTCTTTAAATTTATTCTATCAATGAAAAGAAGATTTGGGCTATGTTGAGAATAAATTTCTCTCTACACTTTGTAATTTATTTTAGCTTGGCATTAAGAAAATTCTTCTCTTACATACAGGCTAGAGGCTACATTCAATCCTTACCATACAAGCCAAAAGTCCCGTGGCAGAAGTTGTTTCCAAATGCAGATGCAAAGGGTAATTTTCTAAGTTTTTAGGTGGAACTATCTTGTGTAGCTCTATTTTTTGAATTGTAGAAAATATTAGCAAAGATCAATTTAAATATATTATCTGGGGGAGGGGGGATATTTTTACAGTATCAACTTTTTGATGTAAAAAATATTGTTTTTCTACAGTTGGCTTATAAAAATTTTTTGTTTTCTTTTTTTATTAGCACTTGATCTTTTAGAGAAAATGTTAACATTCAACCCCAACAAGAGAATAACTGTAGAACAAGCGCTAGCACACCCCTATCTAGAGCAGTACTACGACCCAGCTGATGAGGTATGCAATGGAATCAGTGATCACTGTCATCAGAAATCTTAAGTCTTTTGAAACTTTTTATTATACTCTTTTATTTTATTTAAAGATATTGTAGTTGTTTTTTTTAAAAAACCTGCATCTATTAAATATTTTAATCAATTTTCTGTTCAGCCCGTTGCAGAAGAGCCCTTCACATTTGAGATGGAGCTGGATGACTTGCCTAAAGAGAGACTGAAAGAACTCATTTTCCAAGAAACTGTGCAGATAGGCGTTAGGAACAAGGAATGAGAGTGTTTTGTGAGTAGAATTTCATCGTTCTTGTAAAAATTTAGTTTTGTTTTAAATTTTTTGTTTTATTCAGGCAGCTAATTCAGTTTTGTGTTTAGTTTGTTATAGTGCAATAGAACTTCATATATATTTAGGATCTTGATTTGATGCTTCTTTTCCCCCATCAAACCAAAACTCTATCAACATTTAAAACACTATCAACATTGAAAACTATCAACATTGAAAACTATCAACATTTAAAACTTTATCAACATTTAAAACACTATCAACATTTAAAACTCTATCAACATTTAAAACACTAATAACAGTGCAAGACAAGGACATTAACTGTGGATAAGACTAGGATACTATATTTTTTATTATTAAATTTTATGAAAATTTTTTTTATGGTGGTCAATTTAAATGCAGTGAAAAAAAACTGTTGGGTTAGCCTAAGTATTTAAGTGAATATGTAAGTGTTCAACTAATAATTGTTTTTCATTATAACTTTGAAATTATCTTCCTTTTTATTTTTACTTGTCTCATTGCAGGACACCTTTATCAAAGTATATCATGAAGGAAAATATTTGGCTCGGATGACTCTCATTGACTCAGATGACCAAAGGTTTGGATGATTATCTGCTGACTATTCAAGGTCTGCTGTACATATCTTTTTTGTTCAGATGAGGAGGTGAAAAAAATTTATAAAACCTGGACAGTACCATAAGTGGTTCTATCAAAAGTTTTCAACACTTTATGGAATATATATATATATATATATATACATAATTTATAACTTGGAGCTTATCAGTGATATGGTGGTGCAGAGGAAAATAAAATGAAAACTGTTGTATCCATAGCGATAATCTGCGGTTGTTAGACTCAAATTTCCAGACAGGGTGATATGTTATTTTCCAGATCAATTTAATCTTTGCTTAAGTGCTAATTTTTTATTTAATTTTCAAAAATAAAGTATCCACTGCCTCATCTTCAGCAAAGCTTATATAACCAATGAGTTATATTAGAATGTATCTTTTGTTACTTTAATACTGAAGAGAGTGTTTTAAAGTTAATAAAATTGTTTGAACAAGAAATTAGTGGGATTACATGTCCTGTCAAAGAGTCACTGTTGGCCAAGAATTAACAATTAAAAATTATCACCATCCATTACATGATCATACCATAGAGTTATTTCCAAGCTATTCCAAGCATTCATTGTTCTCTGGTTATACTGTTGTGATGTGCGCACCTGTATCTTTATTATCAGTTTGTGTCTCTGTATGGGACCTATCAAAGTGTATGGGACCTATCAAAGTGTGTGGGACATATCAGAGCTGCTTAATTAAATCCTTCTCCTGTGAGGACCCTCAAAGCTACTCAACACTGAAGCCATGTTGTGACACCATCTAACCTATGGTTTAAAAATTTCCTGTTGATAATTTTAAAAGAAAATCTTTTCATCAGTTTGCTGCAAGAGCTTCCTAAATATGGCATAATGAGCTTTTTCTACCTTTTTTTAAAAAATTTTTTTTTTCAGCCATGACTTTGCTTGCAACTGATAAAATATGTGCTTAACGAGAAATATTTAAAATTAACTACTCATTTAAAGTTCAATGTGCCGTTGTTTATGTGTTAAAAATGACAACTGTGCCCGGCTAAATTGTCACTTTTGAAATGTATGTGAGACAGAAGAGGAAAATTTCAATGCAACTTTTTATAGATCAGGTCAATAGAGTAGTTTTTGTCAAAATGATAGGTGCTAAGGACATCTATAATATCAGGTTGATAATGTTAAGTTCATTCATTAAATGGATGGAAGGAATTTCATCGGTTGCTTAATTTTTTTTCTCTTCTCTTTCGCATACACAAATAAAATCGACTTATTCAATAGAATTAATTGATTAATTCAATCTATCAATTTTTTGGCAGTAGCATTAAAAATTTAAAGATGGGAAACCTGGTAATTGTCAACTCTGTTCATTTCATAACAAATAAGTTACCTCAATATTGTCACAAGCTCTATCTTCAATGGCTTCACTTTTTAAAAATTTATTTGACAAATCGCTTTTTAAATTGAAACAAAGATTTAACAAATGATAAAAAATATCTAACTTTTTTAACATAAATGCTAGCATTTTGTCGTTCATATCATCCATAGTTGCTTCACTCTACGTATAATATTAACTTAATTTACATGCAATTCTAGATATATTTATACAACATTTACTCTACTTTGAACCACATTATGGTACATACAGTCACATTTTGAACGTAAGTCAGGTAAACAACCTTAAAGGACACCTTCGATCCATGTCAGAGGAATCACCTAAAGGCCCACCTTGTAGGTATGCCTGTCTCAATTTCATTTTCACTTGAGAATATCTTAGTTGAAAATCCAGTTTCAGATGTGTGTCATTTGTTTCCTTTTTTTTAAATATTGCATTTGGCTTAAGTAATTAACCTTAAGTTTACTCCATTATTTAATATTTTAAAATATCTCTTGTTTTTTTTTTTTTTAAAATAACTGTGACTATTTTCTTCAAACATACATATATATATATATATATTAAATAGCCTTTAAATAGTAAAAATTTACCATTGCAAATGTATCACAATATCAAGACTTTTTGAGTGGCTGGTATTAGATTCACTCATGATTATGTTTTAACTTTCCCTACCATCCTCATTCAAAGTGTACAGACTTTTACCGAAGCTAGTAAAGAATTAATATTCTATTGTTTTTATTTTTTTTACTAAAATTATTATCATTAAAAAATATATTTATAAACCCCAAAAATTGTGCTTATTAGCCAAAAAAAATATTCTGTTATGAAATATGAATAACAATCATTTTGGATTACATTAATTTTAATTGTAAACAAAATGCTAAGCTTTTTTTCAACTCATCTTTGATGCTCAAAAAAGATCTGCTTAAGACAATGAAATGGGTCAAGTTTGTTTTTCCAATGGGCTGTTACTGCAAGTAGCCCACTGCTGTTGTTTTTTCTTAGTTCTGTGATTCTTTTGTTCATTGGGTGCCCTGCCATATAAATGGATAATTTTGTGTGTGTAAAATTCACTCATTTATTTTTCAAATACTATTTTTTTTATATCTCTATATGTTTCTGTTGTTACTATCCTCACCATTGAATGTTTGGTTTGGTTCAATATGGCATTATGATATGTCTATCTCTCTTACACCTAAAAGATGAATGCTATCAATCCACCTTGAAGAGAATGTTAGAGTTTGGTTGTCTATTCACATAATGAAGAAAGTTGTTTAGTGAATGCCCATTGAAAAAATGTGTGATGTTCTTTCTCCCTTGTGGAAGTAAGCTGTAGATATTAAGTGAAAGTTGTACATTTCTTGACCACTTCCCAATACATACCTTCATTCTATTTTTTTTTTTTTTTTGTATACTTTTCGGAATGTTCATATGGGGACTGATTGATTCAGACACAATTTTGTTTTCCTTAACCTTTGTATATTTTCCACTATTTTGTACGCAAAATTATACTGTTTTTGTATGAATAAAAATGTTTTCACCTTATTTTGAAATATGTAATGTTTTTTTAGTTCTGAATATTCTTGTGTGTTATTTAGATAAACCTTTTTTTTTAAAGTAATTTTGTACCACATTATTTCAGTAGCTATTCCTAGCAGCTGGGAAAAGATGCAAAATTAGTTTGCTTTTTTTTAATTCCTTCATTGCTTTTCTTTTCAATTAAATTTCAATCCCCTCAGGTAGTCAAATCCTTTTGAACATTTTTTTATTTTGCACCATAATTTCAGATGGACCACATGGAAATAAATTAGTAAATCAAAGTACCAAGAAGCTGTGATTTATGATGATTTTTTAAATAGTTTTCACTCCCAGCTCATAAATTTGTTTCTGACCCATAAAATGGTAATTCTTTATTGATTAAATGTTTAGGCTTTAAAGCATGTTTATCAAGTTCAAATGTATGTGCCTCTCCCAAGTTGTATCAAAGTCTCATCCCAGATAATCATTCTGTTTTTATTTGCTAAAGCCATAAAAAAAGGAGGTAATTTGTTTTGCATAGCACAAAACTTTAGTTACTTCTAATGCAAACATAATATGTTAAAAATAGAACATGTTCATTTGTGTGTATCACCACTTTAGTTGTATTATCAATTATATTTAAATTACGTCATGAGTTTAAAGTATTCTCTCAGTTTTTGTTTTGTTTCTGTAACATTGCCCTTACTTTGTTTAATATTAGTTAGCTTACAATTTGCTTTTATTCATGTTATCACCTTATAGGCACATGATTAAAATATGAATGTGACCTAAATTCAGAAATCTTTTTATTAATATCTATCTATAGAAAAATTAGTCCAATATCAATAAATAATTAATTTTTTAGAAAGAATGAGAATGATTATAAATTACATAACTGTTAAGACAGGCGCATAATGAGATTTTCTGTTGTTTCATTATTATATAATGATCTTTTACTTAGGTTACTATAGTCGCAGCATTAAGAAACTAAAACCTTGAGTATCTTAAAATACAATCATCTTCTTTGGACTGATAAGTTACAAGCATCTTAAAGGTATGAGCATTAGTTTTCTTTTGTTTACTTCTCATTATCAAGCAAACAAAAATAAAATATGTGGATTTGATACCTAGGACATAAGATTGATTGGAGATGTGCATGAATGTTGGATGTCTTATTGTTTCATTTTTTTTTAATGGCTTAATGTTGTATCTCTTTGCTTTGTGCTCTCTTTATGTACAAAATATATTTTAAAAAATTTTTGCGCAATGTTTTATACAATCAATAATACTTATATTATCCTATGTAGTTCAATTTGCATATTGACATTGCTTTACATTTCAGCCAACCATCTGTAATATTCTTTTTATTGTGTTCAACACGAAGAATAAAATTCAAATGTCAAATGATCTCTCGTCTGTTGTTGTCGTCATTTATAGAATAGATCCAATTATAGAATAGATCTAACTAAGATTAATAATTAATTCAATGGAGTAAGAGCTTTTCATGTTTAAGAATTTTCAAATCAACTTGGGTTATCTTGTTATTTGAGGGCTATCTTGTTTGCACATTTTAGTTTCAACCTTGCGCCTGGTACGCTTACGTTTCACATACATGAGTAGTAAGGTGCTCATATCCGATTGATATTAAACAAAAATAATTTTTAATAATATATATATATATAAATCACAATTAGAAATTAAAACATTTTTTTTAAAAATGCTTTTATCTTAAAACCACAGAAGAGCAGAAAAAAAAACGTTATATTATTTTCAAAAGGCCTGCAGGAAATATGTTAAAATGCTTCTAAATTCAGTTTAAAAAAATTCACAACTCAATTTTATAATCGCCAACTTGTTATTCATTGGCATCCAGCATAAACCTAAACATCCTATTTTGAGGTAGTAGTGTACGATTAAATTACACTATTATTATTATAATGTATCATCAAAACATTTATAATGACCTAACACATTATTCTGTAACAGTGATGCTTAACTATAAATATACCAATTCAACTCCTAATATCTGCTTAATGAATAAGAGTTTTGAATGGTATAATTTTCCTTTTGTTTTACTGAAAGTTAAATGCTGTTGTAGTAACTGTTTAAACTCTGTAAATGTAATTAGAGTGGGAGATTAAAATATTAATTAAGGGAAGTTAACACATTTCAGTGACATCCTTTAAAAAGACAGTCAACAGAACAGCAATGAACAAGACAGTCAACAAAACAGCAACAAACAAGACAGTCAACAAAACAGCAACAAACAAGACAGTCAACAAAACAGCAACAAACAAGACAGTCAACAGAACAGCAACAAACAAGACAGTCAAACAGAACAGCAATAAACAAGACAGTCAACAAAACAGCAATAAACAAGACAGTCAACAAAGCAGCAATGAACAAGACAGTCAATAGAACAGCAACAAACAAGACAGTCAACAGAACAGCAACAAACAAGACAGTCAACAGAACAGCAACAAACAAGACAGTCAACAAAACAGCAACAAACAAGACAGTCAACAGAACAGCAATGAACAAGACAGTCAACAAAACAGCAACAAACAAGACAGTCAAACAGAACAGCAATAAACAAGACAGTCAACAAAACAGCAATGAACAAGACAGTCAACAAAGCAGCAATGAACAAGACAGTCAATAGAACAGCAACAAACAAGACAGTCAATAGAACAGCAACAAACAAGACAGTCAAAAAAACAGCAACAAACAAGACAGTCAACAAAACAGCAACAAACAAGACAGTCAACAGAACAGCAACAAACAAGACAGTCAACAGAACAGCAACAAACAAGACAGTCAAAAAAACAGCAACAAACAAGACAGTCAACAGAACAGCAATGAACAAGACAGTCAACAAAACAGCAACAAACAAGACAGTCAACAAAACAGCAATGAACAAGACAGTCAACAAAACAGAAACAAACAAGACAGTCAACAGAACAGCAATGAACAAGACAGTCAACAAAACAGCAATGAACAAGACAGTCAACAGAACAGCAACAAACAAGACAGTCAACAAAACAGCAACAAACAAGACAGTCAACAAAACAGCAACAAACAAGACATTAATCTCTTGTCAGCTACACTCTTCTGCAGACACATGCATTCTCTCTGTTCCTAACACATGCACTAATACATTTGGTGAAAGGTTGTACTCTTTTTGTGCAGCCAAATAATGAAATTCTCTACCATTACACATGCGTAGTATTCAAACAACCAAGTCCTTCAAGACTTAAAACATTTAATTTCAAAATTAATTTCTTTTAATGATTAACGTAGCTTTTTGTGTTACGTACTGTAATTAATGTGGTTTTTATGACATGAATGGTAATTTATTACTTATATGTATGTTATTACCTTCATGTAAAGCAAGGTTGGGCAAACTTTTTAGGGCTAGGGCCACATTAGTAAGAAATGAAACATCAAGGGCCACACCTATCCAAAATTTAGCCTTGACTCAAGAACAAACATCCATCTTTAACATAAATTTATTGATTTTTTCAATATTATTGCGGGCCGTAGTTTGCCCATCCCTGATGTAAAGCGCTGTGAGCTCATGTCCTTACTCAGATACAGTGCTGTATAAATTATCAATTTATTATTATTATTATTACTCAATAAGACATCAAGACATTTAGTGAATGTGGCATCAATGGGCAATACATTAATGTGCAAGATATTCCAAATAGTCGATAGGCAAAAAGTCAGAAACATGGGATAATAAACATCAATTAAAAGATGTAGAACTGTACAGTGACTGCATTCATAGAGGTATTTATAATTAGGTTCAGTGCCAACTTTAATTTACAATTTATTAGTTATCAACATTTCTTACATTTTAGAATAACTTGTCTTGGAATATTTCAATGATCAAAGCTGATCACTGTCTAAATTTTTTAAAACTTTAAACACTGATCTAGTGCATTGATCAAGGTAGTTAGAGTTAGGCATAAAAAGTAAAAATTCATTTACAATAAATACATTTATGTACAATAAATAAAAATTCTTGTTCAGTAAAGAAAATTTATTTGCAATTGTCAAACGATTTATCAAGAGTTGGGACATATAAAGTAAAAAAAACATGTAAAATAATGCCATAATTATGCGCATGACAACGCATCATACAAAATAAGGATATAATAACAGCAACAAATAATAATCAGGAAGTGTATGTATAAATTTGTACAGTAAGTCAATAACTAGTAAAAGTTCAACAAATGACAATAGCTGAAATACCTGAACAAATAAAGTTATATTCTCTACTTGAAATAGTTACAATTTCAAAACTTAAAATAAATTTTTTAACAATTCATAGGTCATTGATGACATTCAGTGATGTTACGTAAACTCATTGTCTGGGGACGCCTGTCTCATTTTCAAAGAGCCCAATCAGATTTTAATTTTCATAATCAATTTCTTTTTGCTCATGGCTATCCAGATTAAAAGCTAAAGGCCCTCAACATCATCTTGGTTTGCCTTCCCTCTCCCTGCAGCAATGTCTCTGTCCGTGTCATCGGACACAGGAACATGATCTGAGCCTGTGTCGCCTGTGATGGGGCGGTCAGCTGTCGAATGATACGCCTCAGGAACAGCTGCTGTGCTGGTCGAGTTGGCCGAGAGGGGGGGTGACGTCACTGTGACCAGAGGTGGGGAGCTGGAGCTCTGTCCATACGCCGGTTGGCTGTTTTCTACCGACGACTGTGGTGATTTGTTTTTGTCAGGTGAAGATGTTTTGAAGTCAGATGTGTTGCTGCTCTGTTCTCTGTTGGCCATGTTGGCAGGGCTGAAGTCGCCGGTGCGAGGGGTTGTGTTGGAGCAGTCTGCATTATGTGAGGAGGTTGTCGATACAGTGACTAATGTGGAATCGAGAGGATTGTTGGTGTTTGATGTGCCGACAAAATTGTTTGACGTGCTGACACCATTGTTAGATGTGCTGACACCATTGTTAGATGTGCTGACACCATTGTTAGATGTGCCAACACCATTGTTAGAAGTGCCAACACCATTGTTAGATGTGCTGACACCATTTTTGGATGTCCCAGCAGCAGTGTTGGTTGTGGTGACACCATTGTTTGGTGTGCCAACACTGTCAGCTGTTTGGACACAATCAGTAGGGTCTTTTACTGAAACTTCTGGACTGGGCTGCCTATTCTGTTCAGGTTTTGCATTTTGAACTTCATCCACTGGGAAAGAACTATCACCATCCGACCTCGATACACTTCCAACATCCTGTATTGAAGTACAAACAGAATCCGAAGTCGTGTTGTTATCAGGCCTTACAGTACTACTGCCATCGGATCTTAAAGTACTTCCAGCATCCGGTCTCAAAGCCCCACCAAGATCTGATGCTGAAGAGCCACCACAGTCTGGAAGTGAAATGCTAACAGTGCAAACATCCTCTGGCCTTGAAGCTCCACCACACTTTGACTCGAGGGTTAATTCCGATACTTGTGCATCCAGGGTAGTCTCCTGCTGAGGATTGCTCGAAGCTGAAATTTTCGCCATGCCACCGTTGTCATTTCTAAAAGCTGACTCTCCCGCTGACACAATCGGAACCCTACTCATCATGCCATCTAAGCCTCCTGTTCTCGGCGGGGATTCTGGTTTTTTGCCAGGAGTGGACCATGTTGGTTTAGACAGTGAAGACTTTGGACCAGGCGACCTGAAATTGAGAAGTCTGGAGCGTCCAGGGGGTGTGCCCGGGGAGCTTTTTCTCCTGGCTTCCCGTTCCGCAACCTTTTGCAGATGTTGCTTGCGTAACGAATCCATGATGTTATCCATTTTGGCGACACGCTTCTCGGGGCGAGGGGTGCGACCCAAGCCTCCTGCAATTCAAAATTAGCATTTGATTCTTAATTGTTAACATTAAAGAAAATATTCATCTGAAGATTATTGGAATAGTTTTTTAAGGTTATCCAGGTTTTGATTCAGTTAACTGATGCCTGAAAATAACACAAATTTTATTGGTATATTCTTGCTGCATAAAATATTTCAATATATGTGTATATCTTATAAAGTTGAAATGTACAATGCCTACAGGATTTCAAAACATTAACTAAATTTTACAAGGAAAGTAAAACTAAAGTAAAGTCCCTATTTCATACCATGCTGGCCTATGGGGAAAGTGAAGCAGCGTTCGCCAGTTTTTTTAGCCACGGCATATGAGGGAATGGTTTGGATAATACAATTCCCAGCCCCTTTACTTCCCCAACTGATGTCAGATACCCAGTTCAGAGCAGGGTGGATTCAGGGATGACCTTAAGCCTTGGGAACATGACCCTACCTTCACCACAGGGAACAAGACCCTGCCTTCACCACAGGGAACATGACCCTGCCTTCACCACAGGGAACATGACCCTGCCTTCACCACAGGGAACATGACCCTGCCTTCACCACAGGGAACAAGACCCTGCCTTCACCACAGGGAACATGACCCTGCCTTCACCACAGGGAACATGACCCTGCCTTCACCACAGGGAACATGACCCTGCCTTCACCACAGGGAACATGACCCTGCCTTCACCCCAGGGAACATGACCCTGCCTTCACCACAGGGAACAAGACCCTGCCTTCACCACAGGGAATCCTCGAGATTCAAACCTGTGACTCTCAGTACAACAGCCAAACGTGCTGCCGCTTGACCACCTTGCCCCCTTTTAATAAGAAAAGAGTCAACAAAATAACAAACCTGATCCTGCCCTGTGAGTCAGCTTGGCATTCACATCAGTCTGGAATTCATCAAAATCAAAGGCGCTCATCTCAGGGGCTCTGGGCATAAGACAAGAACAACTTATAAAATGTGGGTATATAAAACAAGGTAGATTACATAAGACAAGAACAATGTACAGAATGTTTGGGTATATAATAGAGGTCTACCAATATAGGAAATATTTATATTGGTAGCATGCATATGCACCAATATTGATGACACCGATATATCCATAATATGTGACATTTGGACAACCCCTTCACCACAAAAAAAACAACACATCATTTATTAATAAATCGGAACAATTAATTAAAGCAACCTCTTCAATTTAATCGCTATTTTATCTATTAAAATAATTTTAATAGATAAGTTTTTTAAAGATAAATCAAGAAATTAATCGTTAATTTCCACAGCCCTAATTAAAAGTATTAAAACCGCATATTCTCAAATGTTATTTTGTGAGTTTTTTTTGCAGGACCAAGTTAACTGTTAAAAAAGACTGTTTACTGTTCGGTCCATACTTTCCAAATTTATGATTTTTGCCTCCCGCCAACTGATGGTACATCAAAGAACATGTGATGTCATCGCTCACTTGTGTTCAGCTCCTACGAGCTGTGGTCCTTTTCCAACGCACGCGATACAATTTTTTGGAAAACAAATTTTATATCAATGTGGTAATTTTAATTTATAAGCCTGGTGCATATGTACTTAACTGTAAAACTTATGATATAAGACCAAAATCAAATTTGAGGACCGATAAACTCTAGTGTCTTTCCTCTCGTAATATAAATAAATATAGTAACACTTGCGGCCTTGACTGCTATTCACGCGTTGACTGACATTAACGTTGTGTGTTATTTCTTGTAATATGCTTCGGCAAAAGAGTAAAAGCGAATTTTGAAAAAAAAATCATTTGCTAGCCGAACTCCACTAACAGTGATATCATGTATATACGCTTTGATGTCGTGGTTGCTTGCGTATCGGCTCTAATACTCTGCCGTAACACAACAAAAAATTAACAGCCGGTAGTAATTTAATAGTACTAAAAAGTACCAATACCGACTATTTGAAGTTACAGTTAGCTGGTCTTGTGTAATCAACACACACTTATATTACTTATAATTCAAATGAAGTTGTAAGATTTGTTTCTTAATTTACGTTTGTCTTAATTAAACCAGTAGCCTAACATATAAAATATACATAATTACGCATAATAAATTTAAGAATGATGTCATAAATATGGCCGCTAGTTTTAGAACTAACAAATACACATATCGGCAAAAAAATATCGGTAATATCATTACCCACAGTACCGGTTAAAAAAGCATATCTAAAGACCCCTAGAATATAATACATGGCAGATTACATAACCTAGAAAAAATTAAGACACTTGATGGATGTACTATAAAAACAATCTAGGCATGCAAGTAAGAAAGTACATTAAAGATGGCATTGGAACTTTAAAACTTTTCGCTCTTGATATCAGATCTTCCCTACAATTGCTGGAAATTAATGACAGAGTTGACAAACTCTATCAAGATGCCCCCCACCCCAATCAATTTTCTAAAGATGAACCCACTTAGCAAGGTGACCCACCTTATCAAGGTGACCCACCTCATCAAGGTGACCTAAACTATCAAGATGATCCACCCTGTCAAAATGACCCACTGACAGTCCCACAAAAACCAATACCTCAGCTCTTCTTCCTTTGATTCATCTCCGTCTACATCCATCCCCTCATCTGTTTGCTCGTCCTGCTTCTCATGTTTTTCCGGTGGCTTTCGTCCAGGACACACCCACTTGAGGGGAATCGGCCCACCGCTGCTCTGTTCCAGCTTCTCAAATATGGCCAGGATATCTTTAGGTTTAGGTTCCCATACTCCTGAAATGTGTCATGAAATACTGGATCCATATCACTCAATTGAAAGACTGGATCCACATCATTCAATTGAAAGACTGGTTCCATATCACTCAATTGAAAGACTGGATCTATATCACTCAATTGAAAGACTGGATCCACATCAACTAATTGAAAGACTGGATCCACATCACCTAATTGAAAGACTGGATCCATATAACTCAGTTGAAAGACTGGATCCACATCAACTAATTGAAAGACTGGATCCACATCACCTAATTGAAACACTGGATCCATATAACTCAGTTGAAAGACTGGATCCACATCACCTAATTGAAACACTGGATCCATATAACTCAGTTGAAAGACTGGATCCATATCACTTTATTGAAAGACTGGATCCAAATAACTCAATTTTTTCATTAATTCCACCCCTAACAAAACTGCCTACAGCAAAAAAAACTGTGATGTCTGTGAATAGTGCTGCTCCCCCCCCCCCCTGTAACTTGGCCGCTTTCTTACTTGTAGGCATTAATTTATAGCCAATTCTCTCATTCAATGACAATATTGAAGTCCTTTGGTAACACAAACAACTTTAATTCAATACTTGAACGTATTTGCACTCTTTTTACATATTAATATAATCAGTGAAACAAATTGAGTGCATCTCCTCTCTTTCACACACACTGATTTGACTCTAAGCCTTCTGGCCTAGCACATTCATCACATGATCTCTTTCAACCAATCACATCTCATGTGACCCCCCCCCCCTTTTCCCAACATTATTTAACTGAAGAAGGTGGAACATAATTAGCAAATTTTTTTTCTCCTAAAGCCAGGAATGATAATGTGAAATATATAACAGTAAAGTAAAAATAGTTTATAGTTTGATTCATCCAAATTGATGGAAACAGTTACTTTACATTGTACAAATTAATTCAGTGCTTATGAGTATAGGAAATGTTATTGTATAACAATTTTTGTTTGGAACATCTTTCTGTTTAAGCCAGGCATGCCTCATAAATATAGCAGGTAGAAATAATATAATAGTCTTTCTATTATTGATTTTTTAAAAAGGCTTTTGTTCAAACAATTCACATTTTTTGGGGTACTCTTCTTCGTACACACTTCTAACCTCATTGAACCTCTTATTTCTCATACCGGTCGACAGTAATCTTAAAAAAGTGAATGTGTTGAATCTGCATGGCATAAGGACTAGCTTTGTAATGACTGCATTCCCAATGCTAGGTACCCAAGTGTAAGTAGGGGCATGGACATGAGATAGTAAAAGGGAGATCTGGTAGACTTCTGAACACAGTGAGAGGTGGCAGTAAGAAAATATGGTGGGATTCCAGGGATGAGATAGTAACTTTGTCATTCAGATGAAATCTAGAAACACTGGCATGAGTGATGTTTTTTTACCTCTTGAAAGGCCAGTGTAAATTACTTTCTCAGGGTTATGTCCTACAGGGTAAATAATCAATCATTTACATAAAGAATTTTTTGTAAATATCCTGAAACTATAAAAAAAAAAATTAGTTGACCCTTTTTAATTATTTTATTGATCTTTACTTGAGGAACAAGGATTTTGAAAAACATCAGTTTACATGATGCCCTGGCTAAATGTCATAACCAGGTTTCACATCTAAGAGCTTTAAATAGAAATTACATTTTGAAAGCACTTTTGAATTTTGACTAGCCATGTCTATCTGTGATTTTCTCAGTTACCTTTTTCATCACTTTGGTTAAACTTTGCTTCATTTGGTTCCTCTATTCTCCACACCCCTGATTGAAACTGCATTTCTTCCATTCTTTTTTCAGTGGATGTGTCTCCTGTGAAAAGAGAGATATATAAATGAAAGATAAATGGAATTAAAAAAGGAGGACTCCACAATTTTTAGAAGTAATCTCTCAATAAACGGTTTGTTATTGCCACTGCAAAGACATGCCTTAGAATCACTAACTTAGAAAATTGACATTTTAGGGTTTAGGAGACAAGTATTTGATTTATTCCTCACTATCACAAGATTAGCATAACTAAGTGACAAGTGGACGAATCCTAAAATCTTTTCCTTGTTATTTACTTTTGGAATAAATTTCATGTTAGTATGTTAGGACTTTTAACTTTTAACTGAAAATTAAGATGCTGGGTAAGTTATTTAAATAGTATGCATATCTAATTAATGCACCTATTTTTACATAGTGTGTATATGATATATAAATATATTGGTCATTGGCATTATTCTTATTACCCCCCTTTACCCAATAGAAAACAACGCCAACGCAAATTTAATTATTTTTTTAACGAGTTTTTATCCCAATTATGACTAACTTTGTTTTTGTTGTATTAAATGCACCAACATTTCTTAAAATTAAAGTCAAAGATGTAAACTTGACAGTTATATTAATATAATAATCACCATCCATAGCATTTAGACAGAAATGGATCACCTTACCATTAAGTGTCTTTCGATTCTTTTCATTCAACTTTTTTAATAACACTGAATCAGTGCTGCCAGCGCTAGGTTTTTCAACCTAGATCTAGGTTTTATTTTTACCCCGGCTAGGTTTCTAGGTTTTTTGTTTCAAAAATAGTCATAATCTAGGTTTTTTTAGATTGTTTTTTTTTTAATAGTAATATTCCATGTGAGAGATACAAAATAATTAAATATATGCAATTAACATTCTAAATAATTAGATTTTTAAAAGTAAGCAGTATTTAGCAACAGTATTTTAGCCGCTCTTTGATGTTCCATTATAATATCTATCATAATCTATGGCTCTAATATTATGCTACTAAATTCGAAAGGTTTCGCCATATGTCTGTACAATTCTGGGACAAGATAAAACAAATTTATTGAGCGAAGATATTCAATTGTATATTAGGCTAGTAGAGGCTCTAACAGTTTCTTCTGTCGGCGATGAGAGAATAAACTCTCAAGTATATGCCATATTGAGTACATGTAAAGATAATCTAACACAAGACTCAGATAGTCATTGTGAATTATTCCAAAATGCTGATAATTTAAAGATTGCCAAAGGGTTTATAAAGATAATGACATAAGTGAAAAAATTCAAATGTAAGTATATTTTAAAAATAGTTATGTAGAATATATCAATAAATGCAAATGCCTAAACGAGTGACAATGGGGGGGGGGGCTGTTTAAGAACTGTGACGTCACTTCAAAAATCGAGCAACTTTAAATGAAATCTGCACTATTAATATTTGATTCCTAACTATTTAAATGGCCTCACACCCTTTACCCTATTGGATTGCACCCTTACACTTAATACATACTTGAATAATACTTGACAATAAAAATTATTTGAGAAATGCTCTATTTGAAATAAGGGGGTGAGGTGGGGGAGCTTTGTGACGTCACTTTGTTTATTTTTAGCATGTCTATGTTTTTTTCTCTTTTTTTTTCCTTATGATCTAGGTTTATTTTGACCTGTTGGCTAGGTTTTTCCTAAAATTGTCGCTGGCAGCACTGCACTGAATACTTAAAAATAACTGAACTGTAATATTTTAACATTTTAAATTATTTTGAAAAGCTTAATTAATTTTGAGGTTGTGACTTTGATCGTTTGTCACATACTGTAATTAAACAAAATAAATACGATCATAATTTAAATTTTAATTCCATGTAGTTTTTGTTGGGTTTTTCCACTCTTTTCTCCCTTCGGCTTGATTATAGCTTTATTAATAGTATTATAGTTTTAGGCTATCTATTGAATTTGAATCGCATGGAGATTATTGGGGAAAGAAGGGTGATTTAATAATATTGCTAAATAAAAATCGAAATGCGCATGCGAAATTTTGAAAGTTTCGCAGTATATGCAGTTTGCATTCGTCGTCGTAATTAGCGCAGAATGTGTCTCACTGTTAAATTTATCTGACGCGAAATGACGTACATAGAAATAATTATAGAGGCTAGAGACTAGACCAAACCTCCTTGGGCTAGACCCCTCAGCCGACGCCGAATACGCCGCCAAATTTTTGTCCGCCGAAAAATATGCGGCGCGCCGCATTAGCCGCGGAATTTTGTCAACCGTAAATCCGCCGAAAAATGAACGAGCCGCCGAAACGTAATGTTTTTGTTTTCTTAAGTTTCATTGCGTTCCGTTTTAAGATCGATTGTATTTTTTAGAATAACCGTCGCCGGAAGTGTGACGAAAATAAGTTATTTGTATAGTTTGTTTAAACCTAAATAATATAATCACTGATACAGTACTTGCATGTTATCTTTTTATTAAAATCTTAATTTATAAAATACTAATTAAAATAAATACAAATAAATAATTTAATTAACTTAAATTATCGTTAAGCTTTGTCGTAAATAGGCGACTTATTTTTACTCAATTATGGCTCAACGATCTTCTACCTCTAGTCTACTAGCAGAAACTGAGAAAGGTACAAGTACAGGTAAGCCTATACTATACTAACTATACTATACTATATATAATATAACTATATTAACTATATACTATAATAATATATAATAATATAATTGTTTTAATTAAATAGATAAATACTAGTTTAATCAATAACTGATGATTTTTAAGGGTGATCCTGAAGCTTTAGGACGTAAATGTTGTCGCTGCGAATTTTATTTTGTTCGTGAGAACTTTCATTTTAATTTATTAAATGCATTTATATATGTCATATTTTAGTTATCATAGCCCTAATTTATAAGGCTTTTCAATTTATAAGGCTTTTTCGGCCCTTGACGCTTCATTATCGGAGTAGGATGCATCATTTTTGTCTATCTAGCACCCTGCTAGCCAGATTTTATTTACCTGGAACAACCCATGCTAAAATAAATTTAATGACTGAATGAAGATGTTTTTAAAAAAAGTTTCATTTATCCATTTTAAGATTCTTAGAAGATCAATAAATATTTAAATGAAAATTTCATTTTTTATTTCCTTACTAGATGTTTGTTTCTTTTTTGCTTGTTAGTAATTGAGAAAATTTCATTTAACCTCTTGCTGTGACAAACCAGCAAGTAGAGTGCTAGATAAACAAAATGGATGTAACATACTCTACTCTGATTATGTAGCATCAAGGGCCGAAAACAGCCTTATAAATTAAAAAGCCTCGCAAATTAGCGTTATAATAGCTAAATATAACATATATAAATGCATTTAATAAATTAAAATGAAAGTTCTCACGAGAAAATTAAAATTTGCAGTGAAATAATATACATGCTAAGACTGCAGGATTACCTTTTTACTTTACACCATTTCTAATGTAAAAATTTTGTATGACTATATGATGATTTTAGGTCAACTGAAATGTCAGCAAATTTCAACTTAACCGGGAAGAGAGGCAGTTCATTAAAAACCTACAAGTAAAACCTAAACCGCCTAGCCTACATGGAAATTCTAAAGCACAATGCTGGAAATATTTTGGTGGCCTGTTCTCTGCTGATGGGAGAAATGTAGACTAAGATCGAGTTTATTGTCAGCTGTGTCTCACTGCTCAGCAGTCATTGGGTGACAAGGGTCACATTTCAAAAGTAACAAATTTTGCCGCAACAACATAAAGTGGCAATATGAATCTTCACTTAAGTGTCAAGCACGATGTGTCAGTACAAAGTCAAGAAAAGTCTAATAAAATTTTGGGATATTTCCGTAAGTATGGAGAAGACAACAGTCAATGTTAGGCAAAATCAAGTCATGAACTGACAAGAGGTTATCTGGTTCTGTAGAGACTTGCTCACCTTTGAAAATGTGGCTAAGGATGGTTTTGTTGACTTCTTCAAAATTAATTGCCCTTCTCTCAACATACCGGCACCTGTAACACTTGCTGGAACAGCTCTGGATGATTTTTACCAAGCTGTCAGGTCAGCAGTCAAAACTAAAGTGGCTGGAGTAAATTCACTTTGCCTGATGTTTGATGGATGGACCGATCGCTACCGGGCTATCAACTATCTTGGCATCCGGGCCTCCTTTTTAGACCAGGACTGGACATATAACATTGTCACACTTGGCTGTCACGCATTGCCTACTCATGCTGCACATGACCTTGCTGACCATATCAGCTCTGTTTCTGAAGAAAGCCGATGTAAGCGGTTGCGAATGGAGCTGATGAATGAGCTGAGAACTGAGCAGTCACCTAACCAATGTACTGATAAGGTATT
>MUZC01001202.1:721055-744918 GCA_002072015.1 Radix auricularia | reverse complement strand
GCATTGAAACAGTTTTCGTTTTATTTTGCTCTCAATAGACCCCTTGCAGTAAAATATTTTTAAAAACAAACAGTATTTAAATACTAGGCTATTTAAATACTTTTAGTGACATTTAGTATAGGTTTTTATTCCAATAATTTTTACTGTTATCTATTTACTGAACAAACTATATATTACACCTACTGTGTACTATAATGAAATGTTATATAACCTAGCAGTTAGTACTGTTGTGTTTTGATTTTTTGAACATTTATTTCAGTTAGCTGTGGAAATTGCAAACTATTTGACGGCGCCTGTTGTTCAATTTCATGATGTTCTTCCTTTCTGGCGTAGCTGTGCTGCATCATCATCGTATCCACAACTTACTCAACTGGCTCGTCTTCACCTATCATCATCAGCATCATCTGTACCGGTGGAGTGCATGTTTTCGGTTGCTGGTTTGATAATAAACAGCAAACGATCAAGCCTAACAGCTGATAAACTACATCGCGTTTGTTTTATCCATGACAATTATAAACTGATTTTCTAATTCATAACGGGCTAGAGTGACAGAAATTGATTGAGTGGAATGCATTCATGATTCATGCACAATTTTAGTAGTATAGCAAATAAAACTGTTTGTTTTTTTTGTTAAAAGTAATAAAACTTTCTGAAGTATTGTAAAAGTGTTTTATTGCTGAAGATTTATTTCTTCATTATTGGCCAGGCTTCAGCCAAATTTCAGCTGAATATTTCATAATCAGACGAAAATCAGCTGCAAATGTCAATTTACAGAGAAATCCGGCTAATCCGGATATCAGCCGAAAAATTATGTCAGCCAGCCGAATTAAAAAAAAAATTCTGCTGGCAGGTCTACTAGAGGCGCATGTGCAAACACGTTGCGGTCTAAAAATTAGTCTTTAAAATCTTTAATATTTTTCAGGACTTTCCAGAACTTATCTCGCCCGATAAAGTTTTTAAATTAAAAAAAATATAAACTATATATTATTAAAAATTGATATCTTTAAGTTATAGCAGAGTTGCTAGTGTGACATGATGCACACAAAATTATTTATTTTAATTTTACAAGTTTTACCGTAATGAATTAGTATCAATAAACAAAATGTAAAATAATTTTGTACAGCTACTAACGGCTACTAAAGTTGAAACGTATGCCACCAAATTATAATATTAAAGAAAGTTTTACGAGTTTAAAATATATATATATATATATTGGTGAAGTTTGTATTTGTGAGCCATAAAAATTATTAAATAGAATTGGAATAGACTTATTTTGATATTTGACATATAACCTATTAATATTTCTGTTGAATATTTTTATATATACAGATCTAATTAGTGGAGTTGCACTGATTGGAGGTGGCTGGATAGCAAATTCATTTCAATTAATTTTTTTATTGATTAAATAACACAATTCGTTTCTGTAACTTATTATTTTAATTCAGTCTTAATTCCTCTCTCAGAGTTTGGATTAATCAATTTTAATTCACATTAACAAACATACATGATCATACACAAGCCACATAAAAAACTTATAAACAACCAAACAAAACATACATAATCAAGTATTGTATAACCAACCTAATATACATTTATAATCAGCCTGAAAATCAGAATAAAATTTAATCATTTAAATACATTTAGTTTTAGAGTTATAACTTTTTCTATAACTAAAAAGGATGATGTCAAAATTAAAATAACTAACCAAATCACTAGATTGAAAACTTTTTGAGTACATTTTATTTCTTCAAAAAATGTCAACAAAATAAAAAGAATTATTATCATTTCCAGCATTAAAACTTTTATCCATTTTTATTTCAACTAGGACATCAAAAATTGATTTGTAATAGTATTACAACAGATTGCATTATAAGTCAGGTACTATGTTTTTTGGGGCGCGGTGGTCTAAGTTGTAGCAAGCTGGACTACGGATCCATGCTCGTTAGTGGTCAATGAAACTTGTGAACGCTACTTCACTCCCATGGACCCTCATGGTCTGTAAGGGATCAACTATGTTTTTTGAAATTTTTATATCCAATTAGTAAGCAATGAATTTTAAGATACTATTATATCTACATACTATAAGAACTGTGGAGTACTGTAGCTTTATAAAAGAAATCTATGTATTGGGCAAGATGTATTTATAATTATAACTGTGAAATAATAAACTCCTGAAAACAGCTATTCATGTAACATGGTGTCTCTGACTCTTCAATCACACTGTTCAACTAACCAAATTTTACCAATCAGATTTATATATGAGCCAAGCCTATACCATTAAGTAAATACACATATATCAATGAAAGTAATATGATTTTCATTCCATACATAGCAATTGCATTTAACCCTTTTTTTTAAAAGGAAATTGATATAATTTAAAAATAAAAAATAATTCCTAGCATGAATCTACTTTTCTTTATTTCTATGTACATTTTATAGAGGGTTGATAAATGTCAGGTTAACTTGGTTTGAATACCATATTATTATAATCTTTATTACTATGAACATTTTAATGATACAGTCAGACCTCTCTAAATCAAACTCAAAGGGACCCGAAAGGGAAAATAAATCAACAAACGGAGTTTTTGAATTAGGGAAAATGGCATAATATTAATATATGCAGATTAATCAAGGACAATGTTGATATCTTAGATACACAGACGCTCCTTCTATGCAGAAGATAATTGCGTCCACAGACCATGAGAGATGATCTGTTGGCAAGTGATGCAGCGCTCACAGGCCACGGCTAGGGGTTCCACGCATTACCCCAGCCGCCTAACTATTGTCTAGTTAGGTACCCATTTGGAGCTGGGTGACTCGGGGACTCCTCAGGCCCCGAGAACAAATCCTCACCTTCGTGTGGATTCGAACTCGTGACCATCGGTATGACAGTCGAGAGCGCTACCTCTTGACCACCTCTTGGGGTGGGGGGAATCCATACAAGCGAGAAGGCTGGTCAGAAAGGACAGACAGCATCTGATAGATATGAAAGGAAGCTGCCTTAGCTTTGAAATACCAACTCCATCGAGAAAGCTCCCCCACCACTTGACTCCCTCCACAGTTTGATGGGGAAATTAAGACTTTTCCTTTTGCTAGTTTTACACAAATGCCTTGGAAAATTCGACTTATACTTATGGAGGTTGGAAGCCAAAAATCTTTGAGTTAAGGAGATCCAAAATTCATTAGTCTTAAGGACTTTTGCCAGGATCCAACAATTAATTTGAGATGGGGAGGTTTTTGACTTTTCAACTTAGAGTTGATAACTCTCAGGTTAAATCGTTTAAAAAATGTTTACCTGATGCCTCCCTCCCTGTGAATTACATTATAACGTAAAATAATGGTACAGTCATGGGCTTGGCAACCTTCCGCAGGAGGGAGCCATGTAATTGTAAAGTATGTCTTATCTTATCTTATATGTTACAGACGCTCCTTCTGTACAGAAGATTATTGCGTCCTACGTATTTCTATGGTTTGTGTTTAGTCCTGGTAGTCCTGATGTGCCAGGTAAACATAATTTACCGTCTGATATCAGAAAGAAAAAAAATGCAACTGAGCAATAGACATGTTCCTCACGTCTCCCCTCAAAATCAAGAAAACTATCAATTGAACACTCATTTTGTAAACAATATTGAATGTATTATACATACACATACTTCAATGAGTAGTAAATTAAATTAAAGGTTACATATTTATAATAATGAAAAATGTGTCTTCACACATGCATCTTATATACAATCAATGTAAATAATGTAATAAATAAATGATAACAACAATGAAAGTTGGGAGAACATATGAACATGTAAATGCACTGAATAGGAGCTACATACTTTTCTTTATTTTATACATACCTAGAGGGGGAAAAACATAATGAAACAACATAGCTAACAAGCCAAGATCATATATGACAGGGGTCGACAACCTTTTGCTAATTGTGTGCCAACTTAAGGTTTCAAAGTATTCAGAGTACCAATATAACATATCATTTTATATGATTTATAGTCATCTTTATACAGGAATATACAGGAAACATCAAGAGTCTGCATGACATTTGAAACTGCATAGCGTGGCACGCGTGTGATAGGCTGTCGACCCCTGATAAATGACATCATCCTTCTCTCTATATGTATGTTATGTAAACATTATCCTTCCCTCTGTATGTATGTTATGTATACATTATCCTTCCCTCTGTATGTATGTTATGTATACATTATCCTTCCCTCTGTATGTATGTTATGTATACATTATCCTCCTCACTGTATGTATGTAAAATATTACCCTAATCTCACAGTGTGAATAACAT
Source organism: Radix auricularia (assembly GCA_002072015.1). Taxonomy (NCBI): domain Eukaryota; kingdom Metazoa; phylum Mollusca; class Gastropoda; family Lymnaeidae; genus Radix; species Radix auricularia. Next base: position 740,618 of record MUZC01001202.1, on the reverse strand, counting down.
ACAAAAAAATGCAGCAAAACTTTAGGTTAGAGGTTTTACTCAAATTGATCACGCTACAATCACCAGGATGTCCAAAATTGTTCAGCACAGCACCAAAACATTTCTAACTCAACGAGGCAACTTTAACCGCTTGTATTAATGATAATAGCACAACTACTATAGTTGCAAATACTGCTCATATCAGCATGCTAGCTGACGGCGTTATTTAAGACTATAAATTCTATAAAGCCATGAGATGCGAATAGTAAACACAATTTCATGAAGTTAACATTATGAGAACTCGTATGGGTTGCTTTTTTTTTAACATTATATTATGATCACATATATATCGAGGCGGCTGGATAGTGAAGTCAATAGTGCACTCCCCTCACAAGCTCACAAAGCTGATGAATGACTATTGTTTAAAAATCCAGAACTGACTTGGAGAGGAGATGGGCGCCGCCAGGTCTAACAAGCCCCGAGAAAGTTCTAGAGCCCACTACAACCACTTGGTCATGGGACCCACAAAAAAATATTTTATAATTACATAACTAAAAGAAAAATAACAACAAAATATGAAAACAAATATCTTTTTAAAATCTTTGCACAGACCCATACTTTTAGCATTACATTTTATCATGATGGAACATAATCAGTTATGTCTCCAATCAGGTAATCTACTACATCATATGCAAGCATGTCCACATTTTGAGCATCTGTAACTTCATGAAAGTACATTTCTGTTGTAACATTTGAAACAAATTAGAAAAAACAAGTGATTGTAACAACTGAGGTAAAAGTCAATGATACAGCTTAGATAAACAATATAAGAACAACTAAGAAAATAGTATCTATGACACAACTTGGGTAATATCATCCATGATCAAATAAGCTTTTCAGATGAAGCCCAGCAACTTTTATTTAAAGCAAGACGCACCTGATATTGGTGTGGGTTGGGGAAGGTTAAAAATATGTCTTTAATTTAAACTTGAAATGTTTGAAGAGCTATAAAATACATATGATCGTACATAGAAATCAAGTTAATTGTCAGAGTCATCAGCCTCATTGTCTTCATCTTCCTCTGGCATTGGGAATCTCAAAATTGCAGCAACACCAGATAACTGCCCAAGTTCTAAGTAATAAAAAAAATTTGGTAATTGAGAAAATAAGCGAGATCAATCAAAAGTGGTTAAAAAAAGACTGTGTTAAATATTAATAGCAGTAGCATTTTTTTTTAAAAATGTCAAGTGTATAAAGTATAACACATTTTTTTACAACCATTTTAATATTGGTAACATGAGAATTTTCATTCCATTATCATTATATTTATTCAATAAAATTAAACATCAATAAAGAAGAGTTCAAAGTTTAATTAGTTGCCATTAAGTACTTACGTTCACCAGAGACATGCAGACTGGAAAATATTTTCACCTCCCCACCATTTTCCTTCACAGAATCTACCAAAGACACGTAGCGCTTTCTCTGTGCAACATTTTGGGCCCTTTGGGAAGACACAAAAAAATTTTTGTTTAGAGTGAAAAGATTACCAAACAAAAATACAACAGAACATTTATATCAATGATCTTAAAGGTCAGTAGCATACGCAGTTTAAGTTCATCTTTAAGATAATAATTTATCAAATGTCAGGATGCTAAGTTGGTGGTGCACATCATCAACAGAACCTCGTCAGCAGCAAGGATATCATAGCCTAGCCTTAACTTATTGAGACTTCAGAGGACAAACCCCAAGATAAAAAGTGGTTACGTTTAACTTTAAAAAAACCCAACAAACTTTGTCAATAGACTGCATAAACCACCATATTTTTGAAGTAATATAATTCATTGTTAATTGAACCTTATACTAAAATCTATTACATTGAACATTGTAACTATAAGATCTCATCAATTAACAGTTAAATGAATTTAAAGAAATACATAAACATACAAGACATTGAAAAAGTTAGTGAATATAAATTATGATAAATGAAATGTTTAGAAATAGATGAATTATTTGCTACAATAAACTAAATTTAAGCAGTATTTATTTAAGATAGTAGCATAAGTTCAATCAAAGAGAATCCCTAACCTGAAGAGTTCATCAGAGACCATTAATAACTCCACTGCTTGCTGCTCAGATGCCTTCTCACAGTGACGAATACTGGATAGAACAATTTAATAAACAACTAATATGCATAGTTTTATTTTTTTTAAACACTGTCCTTAAATTTTTTTAAATTCCCACTAAACTGAACATTAAAATGATTGAATTCAGCTTCATGATTTCTAAAACTATGAACTATGTTTTTATGAAAAAATCATGTTAAGCCTGGTCCCTTTTTGGACTCAGGACGTGTTAGCGCATTTTCGTATTATGTATCAGTACTTATGTTAGATATCAGCATTATGTAGTTATCAGTAATTGTGTTTAGATTTTAGACATATTTTTATGAATTTTCTTGTGTAATGAATTTACCTGAAAAAAAATTATTTAAAAGTCATTTCTTTACATTTTAAAATTTTTTATTTTCTCTTTAATCTAACTACAAGTGGTTTGTGGTCACTGAAATAGGACTCATAAATGAAACATTCTAAATTGTAATCAGCTAATCGCCCAAATACTCCATCAATTGTTTGATAGATCGTGGTTGCCAATCTTGTTGAAAGTAGTTGAATGTTGAAGCTTGTTTCGAAAAAGTTTTCAATTTCTGCCCCTGGGCCGCTAAGATCTTGATTGAAGTCACCACAAATGATGACGTAAAACTCTCTAAACTTTTACACATATTCTAATGACGTCAACAAAAAAAAAACTAATTCTTTTGCACGCTTTCGCACCACTAACCAATAACTTTAACTCTTCAATGCTTGAAAAACGATGTATTCGACTTCCGGCAATGGCGGCCGTTGCCTGCGCCAGTGTTATCTCTCGATTCGCAATGTTTTTTGGTAGTTTTAACGGGGTTTTTTAACGGATCGAGTAACTGAGTGTTGATGCACAAATGGCAGGTCAGGACATACAAAAAACATATATACATCATGGGTCTAGGACTTATGGTTGCTGAGATCTAGGGTGATGACAGACGGACGGACAAAACGGGTGCAATAGCGCATTCGACTTCTCGAAAATGCGCTAAAAATTTACAGCCATTGACAATCGTGTAGATAATTAAACGTCATTTAAATAATTAATTTTTTTCAAAAGAAATTCAATTTTAAAAAAACACTCTTCTTGTGGTTTTTAGCATAAAACCACAATTACCCATAGTATTTCATAAAATACCACAATTACCCATAGTATTCCATAAAATACCACCGTTACCCATAGTATTCCATAAAATACCATCATTACACTGAGTATTCTATTTCCAAATTAACAATCAAACATTTCTGTTTATGTGCCACATCATATCATTATGTTTTATTTAATTACAATATGAGTGTTTTAAATTGAATGGATTTATAAATATGTGTTACTATTTTCATGTGAAGCACTGTGAGCCCAACTGCTTGCTGGGGTACCACCCTATATAAGTTCTCAAATTATTATTATAAAACAACCCCTACCACATAGTATTACCATATAAGACCAGCAAAACCCAAGGTTTCTAAATAAGAAATATTTACTCTTACTGTACCATAAGAAATCACTATTTCCCACAAATTCTCTGTAAACCCCCCCCCCCCCCCCCGGCTGCTCATTAAATACTATATGAAACCATTATTACCCGTAATATGCCCTGTCAGGATCTGTCTGGAGCATGGCATAGAAGTCATCCAAAGCTTTCACTTCCCCAGCAGCCTTAGTGTCAGCTAACTTGACAGCTATGCTAGGATCAGCAAGGACCTCTGTTAACAGAAACGTCTATAGTTTTAACACGGTAACAGTGAAAATAACCTTCTTATGTTATCTGTTACAGACACTCCCATACAGAAGATAATACATTATATATGGTATGCAGAGTTGTGAAATTGATATTCTTTAGATGCACACATTCTGTGATGCAAAGTTATCTCTACTAAATGAAATAATAATACAGATAATGTAATTTTTTAAAAATAATAATATTTGCCATGGTAAATAGCATGGATTGGTGAGTGCAGCTTCCATTTTATTTAAAGTAAATATTTTTCAAATGTTTAGTATGAGTTTCAATGAATAAAACAACTAGGTGATTGTTTCCAACTATTTACCCTAAATAAAATGTCTAAGAAAGCCCTACCAAAGCTTAGGAGACATGAAAACATAACTCTTTGTGCATTTTAGACAAATTTGTATGACACTTCAGCAATGCCTAACTTGCCTTTCAAAGAGTGCTTGAAGCCAGATGAGGAATGAACAAGTACAAACTTTGCCCTGTTGTCGATGATTGATTTGTCATCCATTTTAACAGCCTGAGCAAACAGATAGTCTGCAAACTGGTCCTGTGGGGCATATTAGACATTGGAGCTTATTAGGAATATTAGACATTGGAGCTTATTAAGAATACTAGACATTGGGGCTTATTGAGAATATTAGACATTGAAGTTTATTAAGAATATTAGACATTGGAGCTTATTGAGAATATTAGACATTGGAGCTTATGGAGAATATTAGACATTGGAGCTTATGGATAATATTAGACATTGGAGCTCATTAAGATTATTAGACATTGGAGCTTATGGATAATATTAGACATTGGAGCTCATTAAGAATATTAGACATTGGAGCTTATTGAGAATATTAGACATTGAAGTTTATTAAGAATATTAGACATTGGAGCTTATTGAGAATATTAGACATTGGAGCTTATTAAGAATATTAGACATTGGAGCTTATGGAGAATATTAGACATTGGAGCTTATGGATAATATTAGACATTGGAGCTCATTAAGAATATTAGACATTGGAGCTTATTGAGAATATTAGACATTGGAGCTTATTGAGAATATTAGACATTGGAGCTTATTGAGAATATTAGACTAGGTAGTCCAAACTGATTTTATTTTTTAGGATTTTATAATTTTGGTGTATTTCATTTTGTAGTACTTTTTATTCTAAGACACTGGGAAAAAAAATTACAGAGTTATCTTAAAAAACAAAAAAGTTATGCTTTTTTCAAATTTTTTTAAAAAATGCCAAAATCGGCATTTTTTCACTTTTCAAAAAAGGTCATTTTCAAAGACTGGTATTTTCTAACATAATTTACTGAGATGTCTAGAAATTGGTAAAGTTACAACAAAGTTTATAATTAATAAGCCCAATTTTTTTGAAGCATCTACATTGATTCATTCAAAAGTTAAAAAATATTTAAAAATTGAAAACATCAATTTTTTTTCATTTTTATTTTCCGACCGGAAAAGTGTAAAATGCACAGTTTCAAAAATTCATATAAATTTATGCAACTGACATAAATAAACATGCCATACATCAAATTAAAGGTAATTTTAACAAGAACAATGAGTAATGTGAATCAATAGCATTGAAGTACATTTACATCCATTAAAATAAGTTCAAAGATACCCACCCCATTAAATTTTCAAAAATTGAAGTTTTTAAAAAAATTATAAAAAATGCTTGGCAAAACACTATTGAGCCGAAGGCATTTCAAAATGTTCTCAGATGAATCTAATTATAAAAAAATGAAATGAGAGAAATCTTATTAATGCTTAACCGCATTAAAATAGCTTTTAAAAGTGGCATGAAATGATACACAAATGTAAAAATAAAAATATGTCACCTCGTCACAAAAATCAATATATCCAACGTCTAACATCAAATTAAGGTATTTTTAATAAGCCTAACAATTTATGTGAATGAATATCAAGATAGAAACAGTTTAATCACTTTAATTGATACAATCCTTAAAACTAGTACCCTCATAAGTACTAACACTAAGTACTAACACGTGATAATTAAAAATGCTAAAATTTAAAAATTCATAAAAAATTATGCAATTGACATAACTCAACATACCATACATCAAACTAAAGATAGTGTTGATCAGCACAGTAAGCAATATGAATCAATAGCATTAAAGTGTATTTACATGAATTAAATTAATTTCAAATATACTGGCCCCACGTTATATTTAAATAATGAAGTTTTTTAAAAAAATTATTAAAAATGCTTTGCATAATACAATAGGATCAAAAGCATTTTAAAGTGTTCTCAGATATATCTACTTATTAAAAAATGAAATGTCAGAAATATCAATGCTCAACACCATAAAAAAATATTTTATAATTGCATTAAATGATACAAAAATGTAACAATAAATGTCTCCTTGTCTTAAAAATCTACATATCAAACATCATGATAAGGTCAATTTAAACTTCTGTGAATGAATTGCAAAAATGAAACAGTTTAGCCACTTAAATTCATAAAATTCTTTTAACTAGTACAAGTACAGAACTTAAAAATTATTGTTTAAAAAACTGATTAAAATTTCATTTTATTTTCCTTTTTCAATGTGCAAGTGCAAGTGCAATATTTTGAACTTCACCATACCTTTCAGTTTGTTTAGTCTTTACCTCACTTAAGATTAAATTAGCACAAAGAAATTTCTGTAACTGTAAGTCATCACTTTTCTTCCCCACTTTTATTTTAAGAAATGTTTTTTAAGTCTTTATTAGTCACATTAACTTCACTACAGATTGTTTTATCAAAATAAAGTGGTGTACATACATTAGCTAAAGTAATACCGCACTTATCCAAGGCTGGAGATAAAGAATCCAGGTTCAATGTCATTGCTAAATAATCCATCAAAGAATCAGTCCCAGAAAATGTCAAAATACTAGAAACCACATGTTCCATTTTCCTGACAAAACAATCAGGCCGGTAGTGACTTTCTGGAAACAGTTTGCAACATCTTTGTTGATCTTGTTACCCTGGACCTTGATGAAGTGTAACATGAAAATTAAACTGTATGTTCTAGGAACTGGTTTAAGGAATATACTATTAAAAATTAATATACCATCAAAATTAGAAGTACAGTCGAAACCGCTTAAGTCGACGGCGTCGGGGAATGAAAAATGGCATCGACATAACCGATGATCGAGTTAAAGCAAAAACCAATATGGCGGCAAAATATTAACATGCGCTTGAAATTTCTATATGTACGTGATGTGCGTTAATTAGTGATGGGACGATTAATCAGAATCGTATCGGAATGTCGGGACCCTATTTCTTCACGCTTTCTTAAGGTTGTTAAGACCGTTCGTATTTAAAGACGTTTAAGTTTAAATATAACGCCGTTTTGCGGTGATTCCCAGATTGAGCGATACTGTGCCTTCGAAGCGACTTGCTTGATTTTCCTTACAAGCTACACAAATAAGTAGCCTACACATCCCCTCATTGTCCCCGAACCATTCTCTTCTGGACTCGGAATGGTCTATCGTGACCTATATATGACTCATGACAAAGACTTCAAAGAGAACTATCATCTTATATAAACGTTCACAAAAAAATTAGGTACTCCTTTTGAACTTTTGAACCTTCAACTTTGACATATTTTAATTAATTCTAACCAATAGTTAAATGGCTTTTGCACACGGCCACTTCTTATGAATGAAAAAATGAGAACAAAGCAGTAGTACAGTACATGTAATAGTCAAAATGAGGTTGAAGGATGAATGGTTGCCAATGACAACAAGTTTGGACACTGCACACGGTACATTTTATTATTCCATACGATCCCCTCAGCTTACAATTCCTTCGGTAACTTGATGCTAATAGGACTAACCAACAACAATGGTTTGGGAGATTGAGAGTAAACTGTCTGTAGTCTGTTATATTATATATTTTAAAATCTGGGGAGCCTTGCTTGCAGTAAGCAGCCTATGATTTTGGTATCGTCCCATCACTAGCGTTAATAAATGATAATGTTCATGCACGTGTTTTTGAAGTTTTTTTTAACACAACAGCATTGCCGTTATTTGTTTGATGAAGCTATCGGCATGCTATAAAATTGTACATACATGTTTGCTAACAACAGAAGGTATATGTGCACCAACTGACAGCAGAAATTTACAAATTTAAAATAAAAACCAACGTCGATTATCGATAAAAACTTTTAATTTTCTCCAACACATCTCTGAAACTGGCGATTTAAGTTAGCAACACATGTCTCAGCGCAAGTGGGCTGTGTCGAAAACGTCGCCAGCACACATAGCAAGCTGATCGCATTGCCATGGTACCAAAAACAACACAGAGCAAAAAGCAAGTGGGCTGTGACGTCACCAGCAGACACTGGTGAAACATTTTCAAAAGCTTGCGATTGGTCATGTGGATCGACTTAACCGATGTTAAGTGGCAAATTTGACCTTTTTTGTGCTCGTGTTATGAGGTTTCGGCGACTTAAAAAAATCGAATTAAACGACGAGAAAATACTAAGACAAAGAGAGAATTTGGCGGTTCCAAAAAAAACCGTCGACTTAATGGGGTGGTCGACCTAAGCGAGCTCGAGGTAAGTGGGTTCCACTGTATGTGTAATCTTTGGTAAGGAAGTGTTTGAAGTCAATACTGACTTTAACATTAAAAGATTTATTATTGAACTTAAAACCATACTTACATATTAGCTTTCTTATGATACTCAATGAAGAGTTCATTCCAGCTACTGGTACTACATCTTGGTTACCATTTCAATCAGTGCAAAGTAGCATAGTCATCACTTTCTATTTCTGTGATGTTGTTATTCATGGCATGGTCTCTAGATGAAGTATAGGAATTAATTTGGAATTACATTGTATAAACCTATTAACTATTTATTGATTTATTAATATAGTTGCACTATACTTAAACCAAGACTATAATAGGCTAACTATCTACTAAATACAAATAGTATATTTTTAATCAGAGTATTTAACTTTGAACATTAGCTCAGATTCTGATTAGTTTTACTGATATTCATTGATAAATATCATACTAAATTAATGAATTGGGCGAGTCTATGCTATCCTACTTATTTGGTATGCACAAGATTCACAGTGCAGAGCAAAGACATCTAAATTTTATCAAGTATAATAATATTAATAAATATTTATACTAAGTAATTAATATGAATGAAAAAATTCATAATAGTTCCTAGAACTTTGAAATAAATATTTGTTTCTAAAAAAAGTTCATTGATATTCAATCCTAACACCCCCCGAAAAGAATGTCAGTTCCAACATACTCCGTTGCAACAGGCTATCGGGAATCGATCTTGAAATCGATTCACAATTTTTATGCAGAAACCCGTATTGTAAATAATTATTACAGCCGTATTTTGTAAAAATTATTAAATGTAACATAATTTGTGTATGTATTATGCAGTCATTTCTAAGATTATCCATGTTTTTTATCGATAGACTGTCCTAAATAATAAATACATCCAACTCTAATCATACCCTATGTGCCAGACTCGTCCAATTTTATAAATGTTACTGCGATCAGACCAGCAGTGTTGCTTAAGATAATAATATCTTTTTATTAACTAAATCAACTAAACTAAAACAGGTGTAAATCTTTTGTTTAAATGTAAATAAAACTTTAAATATATTACTTACGTATTGATTGACGTCTCAAACACGAGTAATTCCTATTAACAAAACCACTAGACTGTGGTCAAAGAACTTCGCAGTGACTCGCTCGGCTTTCCCCGTGAAACAACAAAAAATGGAAATGGTTAGGTTTTTCTAAAGAAAATCGCGTCGCGCCAATAGTTACCACTCATTTGATTTTACAACAGTAATTTGAATATTATAATGATCTTTCTATCGGTGTGCGAAAAGTGTTACAGCTTAGTTATTTTCATTGTTTTTCCTTCGACTTAAGTTTTCAATCTGAATTTTTAAAATGAAATAATAAAGTTAGATATACTTTCTATACATCAAACGAAAGGGTAGTATCTGCCCTTTAATTGGATGTTAACACTACGTCGCTAATTTGAATAGCCGCGAAGCGATCGGCGTTTCAAACAACTAATGGTAAAAATTCACGCGAAAAAACGCCGTAAAATTTGTCAAAACTGATACTTTTTAAACACATTAAAAATACATATGGACACAAGTTACAGATACAAAAAATATATATTTCTGTAGATAAAGATTTGAAGTTTATTCACATATTAATTTTATTTGTGTAAGTCTACTAGAAGTATTTTTATTTATTTTTTGAAAACTATGAAAAATGACCCCAAAACGCGTTTTTTCGCCAGTTTGGACTACCTAATTAGACATTGGAGTTTATTAAGAATATTAGACATTGGAGCTAATTAAGAATATTAGACATTGGAGCAAGGTCAATATTCTTTTATGAAAACTATGCAATTTTAAATATTAGTTACGTTTTATTTACTCATCTTAGAAGATGGACAAGAGAGTAATTACCTTGACAAAGCCAGGGCTTGCAATGAGGACACATTTCACAACTGGCAGATGGAAACAAATGTTCACATTTTAAAAATTCATTTTAAATTTCTCCAAACAAAAATTATTAAGGGAGTTTAACACAATCTTATTAAGTCCCTAGACCCTTATATATAGTTTTGCCTCCAACTGACAACAAAAAGTCAACTTACTATCAAAATTAACATGACGTTGAAAAGCTTGAATGATCTGATCATAGAACCTGTGAAGGCCCTAAGAGAAAAAAATAAGTTATAACAAATCAGATTTAAGACAACAACTAAAATACCAAAACATGAAATCAACATACGCATGTCATGTGCTGTGAGTCTCCGTAGCTCTTTGTGTAAAGTAAAAATCTATATTTTCGTGTGGTTTCCATCCAAAGACAGATTGATAGCTGTTTTTTTTCACCTACATTGGTATAGGATTTTTTTTTACTCCTCCGTTTCGGGCAAGGATAGAAGCAAACATGCCACAAGATACCCTTGTGATACGTGACATCAATTTTCTTGGTGTAAATTGATGTAAATTGTAGTGCTGCTCACGTTAACCTTGTTGCGCTTATAGCATGCAATATGGTTTACACTGCTCACACAAGACCTTGGTGACCTGCCCACACATAACATTTACCTTGGTGTGCTGATCACACATAACATTTACCTTGGTGTGCTGCCCACACATGACATTTACCTTGGTGTGCTGATGACACATAACATTTACCTTGGTGTGCTGCCCACACATAACATTTACCTTGGTGTGCTGATCACACATATTTACCTTGGTGTGCTGCCCACACATAACATTTACCTTGGTGTGCTGATCACACATAACATTTACCTTGGTGTGCTGCCCACATATAACATTTACCTTGGTGTGCTGAACACACATGACATTTACCTTGGTGTGCCGATCACACATAACATTTACCTTGGTGTGCTGCCCACACATGACATTTACCTTGGTGTGCTGATCACACATAACATTTACCTTGTTGTGCTGATCACACATGACATTTACCTTGGTGTGCTGAACACACATGACATTTACCTTAGTGTGCTGATCACACATAACATTTACCTTGTTGTGCTGATCATACATGACATTTACCTTGTTGTGCTGATCATACATGACATTTACCTTGGTGTGCTGATCATACATGACATTTACCTTGGTGTGCTGATCACACATCCCCTTTCTTTTCCTCGGTATGTTGGTCTCCACCTTGGCCCTGACCAGGGTCATGCTAGGGGTGACCAGGCAAACATGGGCGATGCCTTCCTGCATGATAATGGCCATCAGATCTGCATGCTGCGCTGGATCACACGCTGTGTCTGTGAGTAATCAATTAGACAATCAGAAATACAATAATAGTTATAATGAAATAGTCATTTTGAAGACTTTATTCACAGGGTCAAACATGGGAAAAATTCTTCAGTTAAATTTTTACATAAATTCATATAAGGGTAAAAAACCGTTCTTTAAAAAAAGATAGCTATTACCTATTCTCTCGAGGGCCACACTGTCCCATTCATGTTTGTTGAGTGTAAACTGTCTGTTCATCTCCAGTAGCAATGTGTGGTAGGCACCCATCTAGAAATGTCATGGAGATAGAAATTAATAACAGTCAATGACCCAACAATAACTCCATATACCTAAAGTTTGGTGTCTTAAAAAAAAAAAAAGAACCAAAGCAAAAACATGATGCCCAAACCAAGTAAGTTGTATTGTTTTTTCTTACCTTGACATACTGATTTTCCTGCACATTCCTTCCACTGACTCTAAGTACACAGGCCTGTGTGTCAAAATCTATACTCTCTACTTGTATGGTAAGTGTTGTGCGGACCTTGTTGACACTAACACTTCCTGTCGCTGACTCATTCTGGACTTTCCTTCAATGAGACAAAAAACATATAAGAAATAGAATTTGTTCTTTAATTGTATGCTTACACATTTAGTTTACCATCTGATAACCAATTTTTTAAAAAAGGTTAGTTTCAAAACAGGTTCAAAGACATACAGTTTGTATTTAGACAAACTCACAAACTTATAAGGAAGCGCTAATTTTTTATATTCATTAAGGTATTAAGATTTTTTTTTAAAAAATAAATATTTGTAGAAATCATTTAGGGAATCAAAAATTCTAAACCCAGAACCTGATTGTTGTTGATCTGATAGTATCCCCAACTGACACAAGATTGTAGGTGTGCCACATGTCTTCAGGCTCCTCTGGGACCAGGGTCACAGAGCTGAAATAATAGATGCACATACAATACATTTTTTAAAATGAATTAGTCTAAATGTAAAAAGTTATGTTTACTTTAGGTAAATGGGTAAGATTGTGCTAATGCTTTAAGTCACGGCTGGGGTATTTTTTTCTTTTGGCTAGAGAGCCACTATGTGAGAGCGGATTTTAGCATAGGGCTAAACCATTTAAATGATTGCATTCTTTAGTTAACATTACATTTCATTTCAGAAAGAATTATGAATGGCATCACAAAAATCAATAAATGAAACTTAATCAGAAGTGGTAGTTGTATTAAATTTATCAATTTTCTATTGTCATATTATCTAGATCTCTAGCTGCTAGCACATTTAATTATAGAATCAGGTTAATATGAAAAGTGCACCCAATCACAATAGTTTACAATTTTTTTTAAAGCCGGAGTGAAGTTGTTTATTTAGATTCTCATCACTGCCCGCAAGTTTATGTCTGTCAAAGACCTACTGTATTGACTCTTGTTGATCTTCATACAAGAAAACTTTGTTCACAAATACATGTAGAACAAAATATAGAAAACATTTTGCCCCGAATTTTTTTTCACAGGAATTTTCAGCAGATAAAGAGTTATAAAAGTCAACTAATGTTAAAAATTTATTTCATCTTGTGATCTGACTGCATGACAATTAGTTCAAGCTATAGCTTCTCAGGTGCTGTATCAATATCAGTAGCGATAGAAGTAGTCGCTCTAACGGCAAACACAAGACAAACTTTCAGTCGCAAACATAAAGCTAATCTTCGTTCAAGGCCTGTTTTCTAATTGTCTTGGGTTGGCAGGCAACAAAAAAACTTTGTGTAGGGCTGCATTTGACACAGGGTCACACTTTGCCCACCTCTGATTTAGGTAATACAAATAACATAGTGTCATGAAATATATAAAACTACTGACTAGTTTAATAAAAAAGCTAAGTATTATTCTGGATTGAACTTTTTACAAATTGATATCGAAATAGGTTGCAGCTTTAGAATGGAGTATGAATGTAAACATGGATTAGGGGCCGTCCATAAAGTATGTCACACTTTTCTTTTAACCATTTCTAACCCCCCCTCCCCTGTCACAAATCTCGGACCCCTTCCCTGAAGTATGTCACAGTTTCAAACAAAATATTTTTATTAACAAAACAATTAAAATTTAATATGAAACACTGTGACATCACCACGCTTGTACTTAATGGACATTCCCTTAATATCATTTGTTTATATCCAATTATTTTTATAATCCATTTCCATTGCATCATAATAATAAAGGCTGTAACTGAAATAATTCTTTTTTTTTTTTTTGGCTTTGGAACAATGCTTTGTCCACAAAATTCAAACTGGTGCCAATTAATTTTTATGAGAAAAATATTAGTTTATTTTTTAGCCATTTTATTTTCATTTCAGGTTTAACTTTTGCAAGAGATTACTATTTAATATTTATGATTAAGCATAAGAAATAGGATAACTATGATAGTATGATTATGAATAACTATGATTATAATTATAATAGTGATAGTGAGTATCATTCATTAATGTGGTGGCACTGGTCTCGGTTTTAGATTAGAATGTTGTCATTGACATTTATTATGGCTGGTCTGGCCATGGGGTATAACTTTAAGGATTTTAAAAAATATCCTTAAAGGTATAGCTGTAGGCCACGATCAGAGCTATGAGATAGTCTTTTGATAATCCCTTATTTCGATGCATTTTATTTTTTAGAGAAAAAAATTGAAAATAACTTACTTTTGCTAATTTAAACACGAAAATCAGAAATAAAAAGGTATTTAATGCTTTGAAATTAGTTTTTCTTCTGTTTTGTTGAGTTTGAAGGGTTTTAAGCTTAAATTTAAAAAAAAAAAAAAATCAGACCTCCAATGCTAACAATGGTGCCATAATAGTACCAGAAGACTTCAGAAGGTAGTGAAATATACAATTTTATATTTCTTAAAAATCATTTAATAGTACTTTTATTTAAACAAAAAAATACAGTTGTTTTAATTTTAAAATAGTTTCATAATTATTAATGATTTAAGTAGCTTTTTTGTTTAATGACTTGAAATTGAAATACACATAAAATGCGCTAAATAGTCTTTCACTGAATAAAGTGAATATTGAGCCTATGGCCATGGCCTATAAAAAGGATGTGGCTAGCGCTACGACAATTTTGTCGTAGCAGCAGACGACCCGGCCGGATGTTGCTAGCATTACGACATGTCATAGCGCTAGTCAGGAAACTAGTGCTACGACATGTCATAACAGCAGACGATCCGGCGGGATGTTGCTAGCGTTACGACATACGCCACTCTTTGCAGTAGCCACTTGGAAAGAATTAAGTCGCAATAATATCTTAACTAACTCTTCTTTATATTGTTTACTTATTACTTATCTTAGATATACAAACGCTCCTTCTATGCAGAAGATAATTGCGTCCACAGACCATGAGAGATGATCTGTTGGCAAGTGATGCAGCGGTAACAGGCCACGGCTTTAAGGGTTCCACGCATTACCCAGCCGCCTAACTATTGTCTAGTTAGGTACCCATTCAGAGCTGGGTCACTCGGGGACTCCTCAGGCCCCGGGAACAAATCCTTGCCTTTACGTGAATTCGAACTCGTGACCATCGGTACGCCAGTGGAGCGAGCTACCACTCGACCACTGCATTTATATTATAATACAACATTAATAGATCCGGGCTTATTTGTGTGTATTAATTCTAAAATCTAAATTAATTTAAATAAATTATTTAAATAGATTTAATTTAATATTGGTCTACCGATTATAAATATGTTGGCCAATTTTGCTATACTATACTATACTATACTTGTGTAAGTGATGCTGATGTCGAGTATTAAAATTTAGCATACAGTAAAGTAAAGCTGTAAATAAAAATCCTCAAGAAACGATTCGTGAACAACGCAAGAATGTAAAATAATTTTGTGTGGAATAATAAATGTACCGTGTGCAGACTTGTCACTGGAAACCATTCCATTCATCCTTCAACTTCATTTTGACTCTTATGACTATTAATATTGGCATTGGCGTATTAGTGTTGGTTTGTTCTGTTGATCGTTGTTTCATTCATAAAGGTTGGCAGTGTGCAAAATTTATTTAACTATTGGTTATAATTAAAAATTATTATTGTAAGTCAAAGCCGAGTCATAATTATTCATAGAACTTGTAAACATATCAGTATAATTATAAGTATCAAAAACTTTGTTTTGGCAAAAATGAATATCGGTAGACCCCTAAGATTTAATCAACGTATCTGCTTTTCAGAATAATAACAAAAATTATCAGCACAATAGTTGTGATTTTAAAAAAAAAATGAAATTTAAAAAAAAAAACAAAAAAACATGACGACAGCGGGATTTGATCCCGCTATCAATAGTGTCATATAATTTACAAACAAACCCGACTATCCATTCATCTAGCGAAGCTGTTGTGCAAATGCAATTTATAAAATTAATAAGTGCTTTTCATTTAATGAAATGGATGAATCTAAATATTTTTTTAACCTTTAATTAAAATTCATTAATAGGCTTACTTAGTAATCATGATATTTTATCATGAGAACTATAGTTTAGTTTTCAAGTATTAGTATTAGCATAATTGAAATGCAACAAATTGTTTACGACATTGTCATAACAGCAGACGATCCGGGGGGGGGGGGATGTTGCTGGCGTTACGACATGTCGTAGCACCAGCCACACCCTCCCGGGTTGTCTGCCATTACTTTGTCGTAGCAGTAGACACTTCGTATAAAAAACAGGGTTCCCACATTTTTTTCAAAACTAAATTTCTGACTTTTTCCCAACTTTTCCCAACTGAAAAAAGAAAATTCCTGACTAAATAAAATGCTGCTTTATCGACATTATTGCGATTGATTTTCCAGTTTTTCTTTAAACATTTACATACACAATCCTGGTACATGTTTTAAATATAATGCTATCTTAATTTAAATAAAATAAACTTTACAAAACAATATAATAAAATAACACTTTAACTAACCATTAACTTTCCAATGCCTGGACTTGGTAATATACAGGAATACATCCATAATATTAATATCATAAAAAATATAAAGCGTAGTCAATTTACATAATTCAATGCATGTATACTGTAATAATTATTTTAACATATATATGCACATGCTAAAATGAAATTACATTATTTCAAATAATAAATGATGAACAATATGTTAACAATGTTATATGCAGAATGATAAATTGAAATTAAGTAAAGGATGTTACTAAATGTTATTAAAGGTTTCCTAACAACTTCATCTTTTCCTCAATCTCAACATTTATATTAGTCAGCTGTTGCCTCTTTTCTTTTGCCTTGACTCTGATAGCATTAGCTTTTGAAAGATGAGGAAAACTTTGCAAACTCTCAGCTTTCTCTGAAGTTTTGTCTGCATCTTGGATCAAAAATTCAATCTCCTTTTCCAGCTTCTGTTTCTTTAACTTCAGTCCATCTATGTCATTCTCTGCCAACTTTCTCTTGGAACATTTTTGCCTCCTCTCTTCCTCCGTTCTTTTCCTATCTAAATAATCCCCATAAATCTTTCTACCTTGTTGAGCGGCAGTCTGGAGTTATCTTATCTTAGATATACAGACGCTCCTTCTATGCAGAAGATAATTGCGTCCACAGACCATGAGAGATGATCTGTTGGCAAGTGATGTAGCGGTCACAGGCCACGGCTATAGGGGTTCCACGCATTACCCCAGCCGCCTAACTATTGTCTAGTTAGGTACCCATTCGGAGCTGGGTGACTTGGGGACTCCTCAGGCCCCGAGAACAAATCCTCACCTTCGTGTGGATTCGAACTCGTGACCATCGGTATGACAGTCGAGAGCGCTACCTCTCGACCACCACGTTCTTGTGTCACAACAATGTTAGCAAGGCCTCCCACATGTTCTAGATGGTCTTTTATGATTCGTTTGCTTATTAAAACCTTCTGAGAAATGTTTGTTTGTGTGGTTTCCCTGTTCACTGAAAAACCACGCTCAACAGTTGCCTGTCCATGTGACAGAAGCAATAAAACATTGATAATCCGCCACAGCTTGGTAAACTTTTGGGTGACAAAACGGCCCCGGTCAAAACGGCCCCATTCTTATTAGGATTTTAAAGTTTTTTTTTTTTTTTTTTTCAATTTTGTTCAACTCATTTCATACACAATTTCCAGAAGAGAATAAAGGGCACTTTTTAAAATGCTTTTTTTTTTTTTAAAAAATGGCAAAAATAATTTTACAATGTCTATGATGGTTGAATAAGGTTATTAGTTTATTGTATTTCCAAGTTAAAATTTAATGGCATTGTTAGTTGTATTACAACTCCACTCTTCGTTCTTCTGCCCTTAAGTGTTTTAGATTTAGAGATGTTATTATAAATACTTGCTGCTCCTTTTTAAATTTGTTTTTGTTGATGTAAGTTGTCTTTGGCAAATTGGGGACAGTAAAGAAAATTCATGTTTAGGGACTGTCAATAAATTACGTCACGCACCTTGGGGAGTGGAATAGGGAGTCAAGCGTTTGTGACGATATGTGACGAGGGGGAGAGGAGGGGGTAAAAAGAATTGGACGTTGACTTCAAAATGCGAATTTTAAAAAAAATATTTTCAATTAGCCGAAGAGAATTTGGTGGCCCTAAATGTAATAGAAAAATAATTAATAAAATCAGAAAGAATAAAATTAGACAATTTATTTTAAAAAAAACTACCTGTATTTATATCTAAGTAAACATATAATTTAAATTTATTTAAACATATTGGTGCAGATGTCATGAACGCGGGGTCGGGAAACCATGGTTCCCGAGCTTTTTTTTTATTTTTTATTTTGATAGCTGCATCTTGTTCGATTATATTTTTTTTTCTTCAGTCGTCTTAGATCTACATATTTATTACACGTTCTTCTTATATAGGGACACCAAGTGTAATAAAATGTTTTGCCATGCCAACTATGTAATTGGTCAGGTCTGGCCGGCCAGTCATGACCATAAAAGTACCACACCACCTTTATATTTACCTTGTTTGATCTCCGTCCACGGACAGGCCCATACCATAGCGCCTTGGACAAAGGAAGAGATAAGACGGAGCGAGTGAAATCTGACGGGGCTCGTGAGACTTTAAACCCATAGTTTTCCCCATGCCCTGGGGCATGTATTGGCATACAATGTTACGCAGTCTCAACCGTCTTTATTTGTCCGACCACAACCGGCGGGCCATAAGTGCTAATTGTACGTGCATCATGGTTTCTTAAAAATCTCCGATCTTAGTTTGTAGTATATATACATGAAATAGGCTAGAAAATATAAAATTTGTTAAAATATGCCCCCAAATGCTAAGAAATATCACATAAAAAATCTCCTTAATTAAAAGCTATGTCGGGCCGTTTTGTCAGGGGCCGTTTTGTCGGGGGCCGTTTTGACCGGGGCCGTTTTGACGGGTCACCAAACTTTTCTTTACCATTTAACAATAAATAATAAAGACAATCCAGTCTTCCTTCAGCTTTACTGAAGGCTGCTATTTCCTGGGAATGCCTGTAACATTCCAAGAAGTCTCTAAATATAGAAAGTATTTCATCACATTCATTGATTTGTGCTCTATTAAGAGACACTAAAATGTTAAGGACATGTCTAAAACTAGGCAGGTTAGAATCAATTTCTTTGTTGATCATTTCTTCTGGGTCCAGACAACTCATGTGTCTCACTAAATTATATTTCAGTGGAGACTTTGCTGTTAGTTTTGCTATTAGAGTGGATAGGATTTCTCTGCACTGTAATTTAAACTCTAAAATTCCTCTGTCGCTAATTAATTTCTTCACTTTGGCTTCCTTGAGAAGCCCCTCTGCCACAAAACCAATGTCAATTTCAGAATAAACTTTCAATACTTTTTCCGATTTGCTCTCAACTTTTAGTAATTTATCAATAGTATTGGCTTCCTCAAGTGTTTTTTGTTTTATGAAA
>MUZC01001202.1:662782-694674 GCA_002072015.1 Radix auricularia | reverse complement strand
CACAACAAAGCGTATTTTTCCGCCAAGCACCCGAAACATAAAAGCAGTTGAGGACATAAAGTATTTGAAATATAGAAAACAATTCCTTACCCCATAAAAAACAATTTTTAAAAATTACGGAATAACGCATAATATTATTCTTTATGGACCCGCGTTTGTAAGCACTGAACAGGTTAGTGGGGATCAATGTTTTCTTTAATGTTTGCCGGTTGTTGTGCTAAATAATAATTTAAAAAACTTGTGTGCAGCAGCAAAGTTTGACCATTTCAGTGTAGAAATTTTGGCATCTCCCCAAAAATACTTGCATCAATTTATGTGGGACGTGGTGGTCGAGAGGTAGCGCTCTCGACAGTCATACCGATGGTCACGGGTTCGAATCCACACGAAGGTGAGGATTTGTTCTCGCGGCCTGAGGAGTTCTAGGTGTCCAGGAAAAACTGATTTGTTATTTTAAAACATTCCTTTCACCACATTGTCACCCCCCCCCACACACACACCACTCCCGTTGTTTTGATTAAAATATCACACCGACTGGTTCGTGACATCAAAGTCTTTTTTGTAAGTTGTCGGCGGTGAGTGACATCAAAATCTTTGTTCTGCTCCAAAGCTAGTAACCAATGTCAAATATTTTTTATTATTTTAAAGGGAGTGTTTGATATTTTTCTTGTATTATCGTTAGACGATTTAATTGAATGATGTTGCTAAAGTCTGTTTGCAGTGTGTGAGAGATGGAAGATAGATTCTGCACATTTATACTTGTTTTCTTAATTGAATTTTAACAAAGGATGTGACTGAGTTACAGGTAGAATACGAAATAAAGTCGCTACTAACTTTCATGACAAAGGCGCAGAAATTCTAATTTTTTACCTACTGAAATTTTCTGCGCGGTAACTCAAAACTTAAAAGGTACAATGATGGGGATGGGACCTACGAGCAAGACTACCTATATATAAACATGGATATCTATGCTTACACGCCTTTAACAAATATGTGTTGTTGTTGTTTTAAATATTACCCTCAAAGACATTAAATTCATATTTTTCCTCTAAAAATAACAACACAGAAAACACTTTAAAAAATAAAAAAATATAGAAAAATCGTATTACGCCGCCCCCCCCTCTCTTGTGGAGGGAAGAGGGGGTGGGATCGTCCACGTTGTCAACACTTCAAAGCTAAGTTTGCTTGGTATCTTTAAAAACATAACACACCGCCAGCGTTTTTGAAGATCTCTCTGGTGCGGCTGTGTCTTTTTTCCCATAATTTGTTTTATTTAGTTTGTGTTTTGGGACTGTTTTATTATTGCAAGTTAACTGATTTTTTAAAATAAAAATGTTTCGCTTTTAACGTAATTTCATTGTATTCCTTTCTAAATGAAGAAAATGTGTCTTTTTTTTCTGACATAAAATCAACAGTAAAATTTTAGGCTTTGGTGTCACCCCCCTAATGGTGTCACCCGGGGCGGCCCGCCCCCCGCCCCCCCTAGCGACGCCACTGTTCCTTACCTAATTTCCTTTCAATGAAATGAGCTCGTTTTGAGTTCGCTTTCCCAAGTAGTTCATGAATTTCATACGTTTTTATTCTTCGTGTATGCTCCTGCAAATCCTAATTCAAATTTTGCCAGCAATTTAGTGTCATAAAATGTTTCCATCTTGTACCTAATATATTTTACAGGGTGAACTACGGGTAGCCATATTGTGGTCAGCTACGGGTAGCCATATTGTGGGCTATGAGACGTTGAAATACACTATGCCCAATGCTCCTTAACCGACGCCGCGAAGCAGTTTAGAATTACCACGCATAAAATTTTGTAAAATATTGCACAAAAACTGGATGCTGTGCCTTTTTGCGCAGGTTTTTAATTTTTAAAAATATTTTTTACTTTTTACACGGACCAACGAGCCTTAGAGGGAACATTGCCTATGCCAACGAGTCTTAGAGGGAACATTGCCTATGCCAACGAGTCTTAGAGGGAACATTTACTGTGCCAACGAGTCTTAGAGAGAACATTGACTATGCCAACGAGTCTTAGAGAGAACATTGACTATGCCAACGAGTCTTCTCACTGTTAATTAATTGTTGGCTTTGCTGGTCAATAGTGCATCGTTTTGTTAGCCTGTTTCCCAGCTCAAACCATTCCTAAGTAGATGTCATATGTCACTTTGATTTCTCATATTCAGAAAGTCTCACACTAGCATTTTTTAGTCATAAAAAACGTCACATTCCAGAGCATATAAAGTGTTGCCCAAAAAGTTTGCAATAAAAAAAAAACAAAGCATTTTGTTTTTAGCTGTTGAAAATATAAGCAATTTTTTGGTTGACAACTTCTCGATTTTCCATATGTCGTTTGCAATAGGTTGTAGTAGTTTTCCATCTATTGCTATCTGATGGAAAACAATTTTTTTTCGCTTACAGCTTACTAAAACTCTCTAATAAAAAAAATTGAATAGGAATTTAGGTTGCTTATACTATTTTATTTTATTATTTCGCTATTTTTCTAATTATTTTATCCGGAAAAAAATAATATAAAGTCGTTTGATACCAAGTATTGTAAAAAACAACAACAACAAAACAAAAAAGTATTACGTAAAAGTAGTAAAATTAAAAAGATAATAATAATAAAAAAGTAGTCAAAGCGCGGGGCACTGAAAAGCGCGTGACCAAAGGTGGTTGCCTCGTTCGCCTTGACCTAAGGCCGGCCCTGAGGCTAAAACTCAAGTAAGAACTAATGATATCGTAGTCATAGCTCAAAATTTGACTTGAGGGGCCGTCCATAAATGACGTCACGCGCCTAAAAAGAAAAAAAAAGGGGGGGGCTTGGTTTACCACTGTTCCCTCTACGGTTCATTGGTCGATGTGCAAAGTTGCAAAACTCGTGTGCGAATTTGCACAGCTTTCATTTTGTGTGCAATCTTTTACAAAATTTGCTGCGTGGTAAATCTAGATTGTTGTGCGGTGTCGTTAGACTATTGCACGTCCGCGCACCACGCACCTTAAAGGGACCATTGGGGGTCACTATTTGTTACGATGTGTGACGAGGGATAGGGGGTGTTTAAGAAATGTGACGTCAAATAAAAAACGCGCAGCCTTAAATGAAAGTTCCATTTGAATATTTGATTGCTTTTAATTTTTATAATGTTTTCAATGGCTTCACAATATTAGAGTGCTTAAGTACACTAGATACATATTGAAATGACAAAAACGCGATTTGAAACATGCTTATTTTTAATTTGAAAATACGGCTTTTAGAGGAGGGGGCATCACAGCTGTGTGACATCATAATAAAAAAGGGGGGAGGTGGTATAAGTTATTGTGACGAAAGGGGAAAGGGGTAAAATCGACCGATTCCTGATTGTAATGAAAAGTACATATATTTAGTATTTACTAGGGCTGTTATCGATTAATTTAAATTTAATCGGTAACTTTTGAAAAATTACCGAATAATTAATCGATAATTTTGGTTAAAGCTGAAAATAAGATGTATGACGTCATTAAACTGAAAATTTTATAAAATGCCCATAACTTAAGTATCTAATTTAAAAAATACTATTTTTAGGAGATATATTTAAATATAAATAGTAGTTCAATTTAATGTCAACGAATTTAAATTTTGTTATTGTTAAATAAGTAAAAACAATGTTGTTTTGTTTATACCATTTTCCTTATAAAAACTGCTTATTTTAAAGTTTACACTTTAAAAATCTTTTTTTTTCTTAATGGAGAAGTTAATACGTAAAAAAACAAACTATTATTAATTATTATTTTTTTAAAAAAGTTTGTACGTAAAAAAAAAACTATTATTAATTATTATTTTAAAAAAGGTAGTGAGTATAGCCTCGTCAAAACGACCCAATATGCGGCTGCATACGCGCTCGTTCACTTCCGGTTATTGCTATTCTTAGTAATATTTTTTTTATAAGGTTAAAAATTTCATCGGTGAATGTGTGGCTGTGTGGTCATATTGATAGTACTATAGTACGCTGCATCGCAGGTCCGGAGTTCAATTTCTTATTAATGCTTTTTTTTTTTTTTTTTTGGGTCTTTTTTTTCAAACAATAGTACATGAATTGATAATGAATAAGATTTTTTTAAAAAATGCTTTGCTTTGATGTTAGGTTAAGGGATAGACTTAAGGGTTACGTTAGTGAAGTGATAGTTATTAGGCTATTAGGGTTTGGGTTAGGTTTAGTGATAGTTTTTAGGGTTTGGGTTAGGTTTAGTGATAGCTTTTAGGGTTTGGGTTAGGTTTAGTGATAGTTTTTAGGGTTGGGTTAGGTTTAGTGATAGTTTTTAGGGTTTTGGGTTAGGTTTAGTGATAGATTTTAGAGATTGTTTGAATGCACATATAGAATCGGAGGTTCAATGAAAGGCGCAGTGAATACTTGTAACTCTTCAATTTTATAAACATCATTTTATAAACAATGTTACTAAGAATAGCAATAACCGGAAGTGGACGAGCGCGTATGCAGTCGCAAATTGGGTCGTCTTGACGAGGCGATACTCACTACCTTTAAAAAAACATTTCAATAGTTTTTTCGATTTATTATTTTTTAAAAAATAATAAATCGAAAAAACTATTGAAATTTAAAAAAAAAATAATTTAATCGCTATTTTATCGATTAAAATTAATTTAAGCGATAATTATTTTTAACGATTAAATCTTAATCGAGAAATTAATCGTTAATTTCCGCAGCCCTAGTATTTACCCTAGATGCGAATAAAAAAAAGGAATAAAAATGCAAGACGCCTATTACTGCAACGAAGAAAGTAACTCACGATTAAGTTTAAAAGTTAAAATAATGTTTTCTTATTAACAAACATAAAAAAACCAATTAAAAAAAAAAAAAAAACCCGTGTACTATAAGAAGCTATCCTGTAATGTTCCATCTCGTGTATTCGCCAGCGAGTTGTCATCCTGAACAACTATGTCACATACGTCACACTAGAACACGCTCCAATCTTGACCTGCCATGTGGGCTTGTTCCCATCAGGGGCGTTGAAAAGAAAATAGGCCAGAGAAATGGAACTTGAAATTACACGAGAGACTGGTGCCACTGAGTCAGCTTCAGCTGGATACAATTCATGTTCTCATAAAAAAATGTGACTTAACTTCCATCTTCAACTACAACACCAACAACTGTTATCAACTTAATTATAGCGACTAATTAAAAAAAACACCCATGTATTTGTGTGTGGGGGTGGGAGGGGGAGAGAAAGAGTGGTTTGGAGATATCAAAGTCGTTATCTGTCTTAGTCTTAGGCTGTGGAATCTGTTAATTTTTTTAAAATAAAAATCTTATCTATAAGAATGAAGGTTTCAAAAGATTTACTTTAACTGAAATGTGATTGGCATTAAATAGCTAATCTGTTATTTTAAGTGTAAGGAGACCAGTCGAATCTTGTGTTTGATAGAGTTCGAATATTTTGCTTGTTGCTGTAACCACTCCAACATGGCAATTAAAATGTTCATTTGTATATTTTTCCTTGGACTGGGTAAGTCCTGAACAAGACTAATTATTGTGCATGTGGTGGGATGGGGTGTAGTTGTGTTATCTTTTGAGAGGATATGACTAGCCTGAAAAAGCAAACATGTAAAAGTAAAAACCAAAATAAATTAAAGTATTCAAAGATTTTAAAATAGAGTAAAACCGCGCAAGTATTTTTAAAAAAAAGGGGAAAAAAAAACCCACTTCAAATTAAAATATAAAACTAATTACATTATTTATTATTTACATGTAAGAACTGCGAAACAATTTTTAAAAGTTTTATAAATTCTGCGAAAGAATTTTAAAAACTTTATAAAAACTCAAACGATTTTAAAAAGTTTTTAAAACCGAAAAGATTAAAAATTAATTAGACACATTTGTATTTGTACCTTGTATTCGAATTATTTGCTTATTTTGTTGACATTTTTTTATTTGATTGAAGTGAAGTTTAAGCTGTCATATCTAATAAAGTGACGAAGTTAGTCACCTGGACTCGTTATTCCTTGCTGCAACTATTAGTACAATGTGACGCACTTGAGTATTTAATTATAATTATAAATATTACTGAAATTAACGTAGGCATTTATTGTAATTTTTTTTTTAATTAAAAAAAAAAAGCTTGTTGGTGGCTAATGTCAACTGTATTTAAGCAGAATATTCACCTGGGCCTTTCAACCCCTACAGCCTAATGGCTACAAATGTGAAATATTACAGCATCACACAAGAATTTTTGAAGAAATGTTCTTAAAGATCAGAATTTCATTAATTCCCAAAGGCAATTGAAAGAAAGAAAAAAGCTACGCCATATAAACAAACAACACTGTGCATTTGATTTTCAAAACATACAATGATCATTTGATGCGAGAAATTGAAACGCACCTCATTGTTGCCACGAACAATAAACAATAAAACGCCCGAAGGACAAATATAAACAGACACATACTGCAAATTATGCAATTTGGAAACTCATATGAATTCTGTTTTCTGTGGGAACAAAAGTCCTTTAAATTTTGGTATAATTCTGAAATCAGTTTTAAGCTGAAGCTACGCAATCTGTCTAATCTGAAAACACAAATCCTACTCAATTGAGGCAATAGACCAAACCATTGCAGCAGAGTATTTAGAGTTTAGAGTCACGTCACTTAAAAACAACACACTTCAATCTGGATACTAATGCCCAAGCCAGATCTACTCCAGCCCACCTTTCCTTTAGTAGTGCAAAGAAAGATACAAGTAAACTAATTTCATTATATGACAGTTGGACTCAGTTGGTTGATAACATTATAAGCAGCCGCTTATTACGGAACCGTGGGCAGAGTTGCACAATCTGTAACAAATTTAATTACACATCAAAATCATAACAATATGTTTTACGTTTTATCTTTTACTTAAGGATTAGAATGTAAGGGTACATTTAGTGAGACTGGGGTATCTACCCTCCATATGGTGCAGGCGTCTCACTCCCCACCCCCCTCAAACGGTACAGACAACGAAGATAATTCGTTATCATTAATTATAATCAACCTTTACATTCAGTAGAGTTTCTGCCCCTGAATAGAGTTTCTTCCCTTGAATTTCAGTTTCACGGTAACGGTGTCTGAGAGCAAGAGGCTTTGTGTGTGTGTGGTATTGTTGTCTTAAAGAGGTTAAACCCATTCACCGACAATTTATTATATACATATTTAGGGCTGCGGAAATTAGCAATTAATTAATCGATTAATCTCTTTAAAAAATCATTGAAAATTAATCTGATCCATTAAAATTTAAGAAAATATTTGTTTTTCCAATTTATTGATCATTTACAGTATTTTCTTATATACTTTTCCCTCGCATTATTATTATTATTTTTTTAGACGTGGGGGTTTCTTCCTTATTTCTTGCATAGCAGAATGATTTTGGGGCCGTCCATAAAGTACGTCACGCTATTTTTGACCATTATTACTCCCCCCCACCCCGAGTCACAAATCTCGCCCCCCCCCCCAAAGTACGTCCCACTTTCAAACAAAAATATTTTTATTAACAAAATAATTAAAATTTAATATAAACACCCTGACGTTACACACGGCCGAATACCCTCTCCCTCATCACACTTTCTTACACTTACACCCCCTCTGGACCGTGACGTACCCCTTTGCTGTTCTACATCACAAAATTCAGAAGCCATGTAAGGAATTAACGCGACTTACCGATTTTGCAAATAATGGATCTGTATATGCGTTATAAAAAATATAATTAATCAAAAGTAATCAATAATTGTTTTTTTTCCGAATATTCGAAAAAAAAAAATAGATTGGATTCAACTTCAAATATGATAAATAGCAATATCTTAGGTGTCAGCACCTTGTTGATTTAGTTTCTAATTTTTAGTTATAATTAAAATATAATTCTTTTCGTCTAATTATCACAAACTTCCATAACTTCAACCTCCTCTAAAGCATTTTTAAAAACCCATCTTAATTGGATTTCAGAAAAAAAAAAAAGGATTACTGATACTCAAACCTCAGAAATGACTACCTTATGGGAAAAAATGAAACAACAATGTTTGGTTATTTGTTATACTGGGTCAGTTACGCCATGGACGAGGTTAAAAGTACGTAATCATTAAATTTAGTTGTGCAATCAGTTTCATCATGGCTCAGATGCTTTGACCCAGGTGGTTGGTACTATATCAAGGTTATGTTATTTCCTATAGGGGTCAGATACTTTGGCCCAGGTGGTTGGTACTGTATCAATGTTATGTTATTTGCTGTAGCAGTCAGATGCACCTTGGCCCAGTTGATTGGTACCATAATTTCAATGTTATGTTATTTGCTGTAGCGGTCAGATGCACCTTGGCCCAGGTGACCCCAACCAGCTGTAACCTGGCGTGTCCTTTTAATTACGCACCTGTGTGTGCCAGCAATGACCTGACGTATTCCAATGAGTGTGTCATGATATCCATATCTTGTGTGTAAGTACTGCTCTTGTCCCCATGTGTAAGTATTGCTCTTGTCCCCATGTGTAAGTAGTGATCATTGTCCCCATGTGTAAGTATTGATCATTGTCCCCATGTGTAAGTAGTGATCATTGTCCCCGTGTGTAAGTATTGCTCTTGTCCACGTGTGTAAGTATTGATCATTGTCCCCATGTGTAAATATTGCTCTTGTCCCCATGTGTAAGTATTGCTCTTGTCCCCATGTGTAAGTATTGCTCTTGTCTTTATGTATAAGTATTGATCATTGTCCCCATGTGTAAGTATTGATCATTGTCCCCATGTGTAAGTATTGATCATTGTCCCCATGTGTAAGTATTGCTCTTGTCCCCATGTTTAAGTATTGCTCTTGTCCCCATGTGTAAGTAGTGATCATTGTCCCCATGTGTAAGTATTGATCATTGTCCCTGTGTGTTTTTTGTCAATGCTTCGTTTATGTACTGTCCATCGTCCTGTATAAAATAGCACATTTATCCTTTTACCTTTATGTGATGTAAGGAGTTATATGTTCCATGATGTAATATGGGATGTGATATGTTACATGAATAAATGACATTTGTTTTAAGTTTTAGGGTTTTGATATATAAAATAATACAAATGTTAAAATAACAATTTATGTGGACTGATATGCAACATGAGGGCCTGAGAGATGTTTTGGAAAAATATGGATGACATGTTGAAATAAATAATGAAAGATATTAAATGAGATGATAACTACATTCGACACCTTACAAGACTGGCTGCATTCTGTTGGTAAAAAATAAATGCCCTTTTTTGTTGTTTACAGAGATGACCTTGGCCTTACACTTAAACACGTGGGTGAATGCTTATAATTATAAGGTTACATTATGTATCTTCTGGAAACACCAACAAGTGACAGAAAGATTTCAGGACTAACTGTACATGACAGTATCTTCAGAACTTATACAGTTTTATCCTGTTTTATCAACTACTGTATATTTTCATTAGTCATTAACGTGATCTGTATTAATAATTAAATAAATCCAAATATCCCAATTCTTGTCACCGTTATTTATTTAGTGTTTCTTGTTAAATTAAATTAATTCTTGTTCCTTTTGATTGAAGTAATAACTTTTTCCAGACTTGTGAGAAAAAATACTTTTGTTTTTATGTGAAAATTAAGTTTAAGTTAAGTTTCTTCTATTAGTGAGTTGTATTTGTTTTTGTATATTTTTCTATCATAATTTGTCCTTGTATCTATGCCGTGGAATGTGTGTGTCTCCTTCAGCTAAGTTTAAAACTAGTCATGGCCCTCATCATTATCATTGCCTGTCGTCCCATCTGGGGCATAGGCCACAAACAAAGACTCTCCAGGCATCCCGATCGTGTGAGTCATGGCCCACTAACAGCATTTTATCCTGATCCAGGGAACTCACAAGTTTTCTTTTTTATCCCCTTCATAATGATGCAGGTTCATTAGTAAGAACAAAAACATGTTTTTGCTGCACAGACATTGAAATAAAAAAAGCCAAGTTGCTGTGCTTATTATTATGTCTTCTGACTTTTATAACATTCATCTGTTTGTGTGTAGACAAACAAGGAAAATTCCCACTGAGCTGGTGTTATCACAAGTTTAGCACAAGTGGAAGTAAAAATATCAATGACTTAATGCTGTGTCATTCAAATATCTAGCACCAAAGTAACATTTGAAATAAAATGTCACATATTTTACATTATGCTAAAATCACCTGGCACCACCCTAGATCATCTTCCAGTGTTCCATCTTCCCGTTTTGTTTTCTTTTTGCTTTTTTGAATTTGCCTAAGGGTACAACAAACTGTCTCAGAAACCTTGCATGCCATAAGAATTGTTTAGTGTTGGTGCCTCATTCAAATAGGGTATTAATGTATGAACTATTTTGCTCCACTGTACCAATTCTAAGACTATTTACTTTGGTGTTTCAACGATACATGTTTTCTTAGACAAGTAAAAAAAAAAGTGCTGGTACTGGTTACTTGTAACCTACTATTTGCCCTACAAGACATGCACGATGAAAGTTATGATGTCAGAGGTCACAGGCACTCATTTGATGTTTTCACCAATATGTGCATGCAATTGAGTATCATTGGCTGCATTAAAACATTGTTGGATCTCATTGGCTCAATTTGACAGAGGTTGGATCTCATTGGCTGCTATCTACAGACTTTGGATCTCATTGGCAGCTTATAAAAATAGGTTGGATGGATCTCACTGGCTACTACTGACAGTGGTTGGAGTACATGGACACCTGAAGGCAAGGAATGATTTAGTTAATTGGTAAATTTCTAAATACAATTTTAAGTGTAATTTTTTGTGTGTGTTGCAAATCTCATTTGTAATTATATATAAATAAATCCCCATTGCACAAAACAAACAAAACAATGATAATGATAACCATAAAATAGTTTGTTTTAAATGCAACCAAAAAAGAACTCTTTGAATCAAAACGCATTTTGAAAAAGTTTCCAGAAGATTTGAGTTTGAAAAACTTTGGACAAAAAAACAACAACAATGAAACAAAACAAAAAAAGAGCTTTAAAATTTAAATATGAATTTCATCACATCCGGGCAAAATAGTGATGTCAAAACAGCGACCGTATTAATAGCGACATCGAAATAGCGACTGTATCAAAACAGCGACTGTCAAAACAGCAACCGTCAAAATAGCGCCTGCATCATAACAGCAACTGTATAAAAATAGCGACTATTTTCTTTTGTTTGTGATAATGTTTGAAAAACTTACTGTGTCTAGCCTACAATGGAGTTTATCAAATCTAGAAAAGGTTGACATGATAAGCCAAGTAGGCTTTTAGTAGAGAAAGGACAATATAAAATTAAATACAAACTGGAGGTGTGCATAAATAAATGTTGGTGTTTTAAAGAATGTATACACATTTTAAAAAAAAATCTGTAAAAAATTTAAATAATAACTGTTATTACTTCAGTCAAATATATTTTGCAGAAAGCTTGATAGAGATTAACAAACATAGATTCAGTCGATTGATTGAGGGGGATTGCGGTGGTAAGAGCAGAGGAGACAATTAGATTACAAGGTACAGGACTTTTTGATCACTGGATGTTTCGACCCTTGTAAAATTGTTTTTGTTTTCTTCTAATTTTTAAAAATAAAAATAATATAGTTTAATATTAGGTCCTTCTAAACCATCCAACTCCACCACCACTCCAATCTGATGTAATCAGACAATAAAAAGGCAATGAGTTCAGATAGTCCTTTATAAAGGTACCTACATTCTTTCAGCCCACAATCCCTTTATTTACCATCTCCATAACACATGTATTTGAATGAATGTGTGTATATGTAGTATGTAGCCTAAGTGAATTGATTAAAAAAATTTTTTAAACATAGCTTTAAATTTCAATAAATACAAAATGAGATAAATGTCAAATAATTTAAGTAATCTTGATCTTTTCTATTTTGTTTTAAAGCTTCCTCTTAATTCATTTATATATTATGTAGCTAAGACAAATTAAATGATATTTTTAATTCTTTGATGATACAATTTTATTTCACCGAGCCGCTGTTTGTATATCAATAGGTGTGTGTGTATGTAGCATAAGTTAATCAAAGTCAATTAAATTGTAAATTGTTTTTTAATGAAAATTTGTAATTTCAATAAATACTTTATCAAAATGCAGTTTTTTTGGGTTGAGTTTGTATTTTTTACTATGCATTTTTGTAGTTTTTTCACTTGGGGTCCTTGAGTAAGTTTAGACAATGAAAAGAGGTCTATGTGTCAAAAAGTTTGGAACCACTATGACGTATAGTCGCTATTATGACGGTCGCTGTTTTGACAGTCGTTATTTTGAACCCGTGACCATTGGCCGAATTTCATAAACCCTCACCCTAGCTTTTCATTAGTTTTTGGGAATACAAGTTTTAAAAAAATATGATATCAGTGGAATTAATAAATGAAGGGTAAGTTTTCTCCTGGAGTGGCTTCCTCTGATATGTCATTGACTAGTCATTGTCTTCATGTAGTTTTATTTTATTTAACCACCAGCTGACCAAGGAATGTTTCCAAAGCTACAGCACGCTGCCCCCCTCCCAACACCACACACTCTTATCTACAAAAGTCAAACAAATCCCCAAATGCTACAATGCTTTTTGTTAACTTCTCTTGCTCCAGCTTCAGTTATCACTTTTTTATTAATTATTTTTTTAAAAAATAGGTTACGGTATTTAACATCTTCAGTACTTGAAACATGATTATTATTTCCTGTACATGCGAGTGATTCTAGTCACCATCCTGATTATAATACATCAGGCCTCATTGCATCAGACTTTGTCATTAATAAGACGGACATAAAAAATAAGAAAAAAATATATACCCGACCTTCATCCTCAAGGCTTCAGGAATTGCAGACGATTGTTCCAGGGTACGCAGCATTTCTTGGGACTGCAGCAGCAACTTGTAGAGTTTGGTGGATGGCGATGTTGGAGGTAGACGGTAGAGGGGAGAATTCTGGAACACAGAAGTCAGTCAAAGATTGGGGTAGGCAGGATTAGAATTTAGATTAGTGGACCTAAAAGTAGAAATCTTTTTTTTTAATAACAGGTAGTAGTTTTGTACATGACTGAGTAAAGTAGTCTGTATATAAAATTTTTCATTGCAGTGTAATAAATACCAATTACAGTTCTGAGCTTATATAATATAATAGCCTTGCTGTGTAAAAAATACCTTGTGCATTACTCTGCACATAAAAAATAGCCTTGAACTTGAAGTGTAATAAATATCAAGTAAATTACTGTGTTCGAATATCATGTAAAGTGCTGTGTGCATATAACACAATATCATGTAAAGTACTGTGTGCATGTAACACAATATCATGTAAAGTGCTGTGTGCATATAACACAATATCATGTAAAGTGTTATGTACATATAACAACATATCATGTAAAGTGCTGTGTGCATATAACACAATATCATGTAAAGTGCTGTTTGCATATAACACAATATCATGTAAAGTGTTATGTGCATATAACACAATATCATGTAAAGTGCTGTGTGCATATAACACAATATCATGTAAAGTGCTGTGTGCATATAACACAATATCATGTAAAGTGTTATGTGCATATAATACAATATCATGTAAAGTGCTGTGTGCATATAACACAATATCATGTAAAGTACTGTGTGCATATAACACAATATCATGTAAAGTGCTGTGTGCATATAACACAATATCATGTAAAGTGTTATGTGCATATAACAACATTTCATGTAAAGTGCTGTGTGCATATAACACAATATCATGTAAAGTGTTATGTGCATATAACAACATATCATGTAAAGTGCTGTGTGCATATAACACAAT
The DNA here is from genome assembly GCA_002072015.1 of Radix auricularia. Lineage (NCBI taxonomy): Eukaryota > Metazoa > Mollusca > Gastropoda > Lymnaeidae > Radix > Radix auricularia. The sequence goes on along the minus strand of MUZC01001202.1, from coordinate 680,880 downwards.
ATCATGTAAAGTGTTATGTGCATATAACACAATATCATGTAAAGTGCTGTGTGCATATAACACAATAACATGTAAAGTGCTGTTTGCATATAACACAATATCATGTAAAGTGCTGTGTGCATATAACACAATATCATGTAAAGTGTTATGTGCATATAACAACATATCATGTAAAGTGTTGTGTGCATATAACACAATATCATGTAAAGTGCTGTGCATATAAAATGTAGCCTTGCATTTATTTTGGCCGGTAAAACTTGACAAGAGTAAAAAAAATTTTTTAACAAATTCTTTTTAAAAAAGTGAATGTTAATGTTTAAAAGTCGAAAGAATGTTTTGATGCCTTTATAATTATTTCAATCTTTGTGAAAAATTGGTTGTTGGTGGATATGAAGGTTTTCCCTGCGGGAGTTATTTATAAATGTGCAATTACACACACACAAAAGTCTTTTCATGTCCACAAAAGATTGTAATAACAGTGACCTTACCCATGATGACTCATTTCTGCTTAAGTCATGGGATGGCTCCTCAAGAAAACTGGAGAGCTTCTCATCAAAACGATCAGCTTCTGCCTCCTCTGATTCTTCATAGACCCAGTCGGGCACATTGGGGCTGCTCTGGTAGGGGAGTGTGGAAGAGTTGGGCACCTTGGGGCTGCTCTGGTAGGGAAGAGTGGAAGAGTTGCTGTCCCTTGTGTCCTCCAGCCGTGAATCTGAGCACTCCTGATTTCTTATGTTGTAATGTTCAACAGTGGACAAAAACATGTGGCTGAAGGGGATGTCCTTGGCGACGTGAGGATCCATGACCATCTCTGGGGGAGCCTGGTCCATCACAGCCATGCATTCCGGAGGTTTGACCTCTCGCCCAGAGCCCATGTGTGGCTCAGTGTCTTTGACCACAGGGATGTGCTTCTCTGGGAGATCTTTCAGGTACCAGCACTCGCCTTTCTCATCTGTCTGTTTTTCAGTAGTGGCCAGATTGAAATCGACATGTTTCACCAAACAAGGGTCACCATGTCGGTCATCCTCTTGACACAGCTTACCTCCCTCATCCCCAACGAGCCCGCCATCATCATCAGGGTCAGCAAGCAGGGTCGAGATGTCCTTGAAATATTCCGGCAGACTTGTTAGTGGATTGTTTGCGGCGTCACTTTCAGACCCAATGGCCGAACTGTTCAAATGGCCGCCAGCGTCCTCCACCACAACATCATCATCAAGAAATCCCTGTATATTATTCTTCCTGCCGAGCAAGAAAAAACTGATTTGTTCAGGCCCACCGAGTCCCTCAAGGTCAAGGTTGGGTGTACAGCAAGAGTCATTGATGTCTTTTTCAAAGATCTGGATTGCATTGCTGTACACACCTTCAATGTTTGATCTTTTGTGTAATAGTTTATTGGCCCGGGTGCCACAGTCGGGATCATCACTTTGAGCCATCACTCCAGGGTTGGGAATGACGCTTTCGTTCAAAGACATGTCATCAAAGTTGAGCCTCCTGACAACGGGATCTGGCATGCCACCAGGCATCAGATTTTCAGATCCGTTCTCTCTTAAAAAGGAATCTCTTTGGAAATGGCCACCTGAGCGAAGGTGAGGGGAGTCACCTGAACATTGAGAGCTATCCTCCAAACACTGGTGGTGACAGGTCATGAGAAGGTCACTTGTAGGGTCACAGCAAAAACTGCTATTGTTGAGATTGTAGACAAGGGGGAAACGGGTCAAGGGCATCACATCTTTTATTGGATTACAGTTGTTGTTGGTCTTGTTGCTATGGTAGCGATCAAAACTCTGCTTATCCAAGCTGTACAGTCCAGAATCTGAGCTCTTCCTCAGCAGAGATTCACTTGTTGTGTTTGTCTTTGTTTTACACACATCATTAGGTTGCAGCATGTTCACTTCATTATGATCATAGCCTGTGGAGGACCCTTGGGAGGTCAAGCCTTCACTTTTCAGCACAACATTTGTGGTCTCATCTGTGTAAAACTCAGCCCTGTCACCTAAGGGCGAAACCCACTCATATCTCCTAGTCCTCTCCGAGTAGTGGATCTGTGACAACTGCTTGTAGAGTGATGGGCCTTTGATGGACATGAAAGGTTTAGAAACGGGCACAGTGACTGGTCCAATAATCTCACTTCCCTGAGTTTTGGCTTCAGAGGATGATGAGTATTCTTCAGTGCTTGTAGCCTCACTGTAGAAGTAGGGCCGCTCTTTGCGACTGTTTGTTGAGGGACTGCTCTGAGAGGATGTTTCTGATGCCATTTCTAGATTGTGACCCTGGCTAAAGCTGTCCTCATCTTCAGAGTGGGCATCTTCCATGTTATTTTTCTGGGGATCATTGTGTGTGTTTGAAAAAATCAAGGCTGGAATATTTCCCTCCACTTTCTCTTGTTGGTCGTCCACCGTGTCTGTGTCGCCAGACTTGGCTTGTCCATTCAATGAGTTTTCAACCTTGACCTTGTTGTTGGAGCTGAAGTTCTCCGCCTCTGATTGGCTGTCGAGCGATTTGTTGTTGTTGCAATAAAGGGCTCGCTGCTGAGACAGATACATGCCTACATCCGTGGGGAGCACAGTGGAGCAAACTTTTGAGTACGATTGCTGCCCTAGGAACGGGTCCACCCTCGGTGCCTTGTACTTGTGGGGGCGGCCGTCAAGACCGGTGTCGAAAATGCTGTTCTGGCTGGTGAGAGAATCTTCGCGGAAAGACCGGTGGTGGGGTCGGCCGTATCTGAACTTGTCACTTAAGATTGAATGTGTTATTCTACGGGTGCTGGGGATGAAGCACTTCCCTGTCGACTGTATGGTTTCAATATGCTTGAGGAGGTCACTGTCCTTACAGGAGTAGATGCCATGGTGTTCAGCCAGGTCAGACTCGTTCTTTAGGAAATTGCTCCTGCATTTTTTAAGGCACTCGCTGAAAGTCTGGGTCTTAGGCTTGCAGAGGGAGGTGATGTTGGTGATGTCCCCTTGCTGTGTGCATACACTGGAGTTGCCGATGCTTTCAAGCTTCTGGTTGGCCTCTTCGTCAGAGTACTCCACGGTGATCTTCATCTTGCCCTTGCGCTGCGAGGCACCCGGCCGGGGTGAGATGCTCTTCAAGCAGATCTTTGTCTGAGGCTCCTCTGGCTCCTTGGAAGGAGGGTAGTTCATGACAACAACAGGGGACACTTGCAGTTCTTGTTTGTCCGAGTGTGGGTCCTTCTCCTTGTATCTGTCGGCCCCTGGCTTTTGGGGCGAGAATGAGGAGTCAAGGTATGAGACCTTCTTCTCCAAGGATCTGGACAGGAATGCACAGTTTGAGGTCACTTTCCTTGGAGAGTGTTTTTGACAGCATGTCTTGGAAGGACACTTAGGGATTTCTGTACACCACATTTTGGTCTTGCAGTTTTGGTGCTGAGCACAGCACTTTTTCTCTGCACAGCACTTTTTATCAGCACAACATTTCCTCTCGACACAGCATTTCTTGTCAGCACAGCATTTCTTCCCAGCACAGCATCCCTCACACCTGACTTGACCCAAAGATGATTTCTTGGATGGTGTGTTCTGCTCCGGTGAGCTTTCACCGCTGTGGCAGTGCTTTGATGAGCACCTCTTGGCGTGTGAAGAGTGTTTCCTCAAAACGGAAGGGGAGACCATCACCATTGGTGATGTCTTGCTGTCCCGCGATGGCCTCCTCTGCTCAGGTGACGGAGACTTGTTTCGGGTGGGGGAGTGTTTCTCCCTTAATGAAGACCTCCGCTCAACAACCAACGGTTTGTCCTCACTGGACGAGGACCTGCTGCCATCGGGGGTGCTCACTACATCGACCAGTGAGACCTTCTTTAAACTCGACTTACGAGAAACGGGTGATTGCTTTATAATTCCTGTATGGCGACTGTGCCTGGACAATCGTTTCTCACTTGAAGGCTTCCTCTCTGAGGAGGTAATCTCAATGGATGATAAACTGCTTTGATGGGGCTCTGGAAGGTCGTCACTGGATTTGCGACCAAGTGATGAGTGTTTACGATCATGTGATGATTGCTTGCGTTCATGTGATGATTGCTTGCGATCATGTGATGATTGCTTGCGATCATGAGATGACTGCTTGCGATCATGGGATGATTGCTTGCGATCATGGGATGACTGCTTGCGATCATGAGATGATGCCTTACGTTCATGGGAAGAAGCTTTTCGCTCATAAGATGAGGACTTTCGTGCAGAAGATTGATGTTCTTGAGATAAGGTTTTGCGTGTGGAGTGGTGATCTTGGATTGAGGACTGACGGTCTTGGATTGAGGGCTGACGGTCTTGGATTGAGGACAGACGGTCTTGGATTGAGGATGGACGGCCTTGTATTGAGGACTGGCGGTCTTGGATTGAGGACTGACGGTCTTGGATTGAGGACTGGCGATCTTGGATTGTGGACTGGCGATCTTGAATTGTGGACTGGCGATCTTGGATTGTGGATTTACGATCAAGTACCGAAGCTTGGGGCTGATGGATTGTTTCATTATCAAAGATAGATGAATGAGAATCCTGGATTGATGGCTGTTGATCATTGAGAGACAACTGAGGGTCAATAACAGATGAATGGCGATCAATAACAGATGAATGGCGATCGTTAACAGATGATTGGCGATCATGAACAGATGAATGGCGATCATGAACAGATGAATGGCGGTCATGAACAGATGAATAACGATCATTAACAGATGTATGGCGATCATTCCCTGATGAATCGCGATCATTCACTGATTGATAGCGATCATTCACTGATGAATGGCGATCATTCACTGATGAATGGCGATCATTTATTGATGTATGGCGATCATTTACAGATGAATGATGATCATGCACTGATGGATAACGTTCATTTACTGATGAATGACGATCATTTACTGATGAATGACGATCATTTACTGATGAATGACGATCATTTACTGATGAATGACGATCATGCACTGATGGATAACGATCATTTACTGATGTATGCCGATCATTTACCGATGAATGACGGTCGTGCACAGATGGATAACGATCATTTACTGATGAATGACGATCATGCACTGATGGATAACGATCATTTACTGATGAATGACGATCATGCACTGATGGATGGCGATCATGAATTGATGAATGTTGGTCTTGAATTGACACAGGGTTATCATCATTGGATGATTGTGGATCATGGATTGATGATTGGGGATCATGAATGGATGACTGGTAATCATGGATTGAAGAAGGCATGCGTTCGTGGGATGAGGGTTTCCTCTCAAGGGATGAGGATTTGCGCTCATGAATTGATGACAGACGGCGTTCATAGGATGAAAGTTTGCGCTCCTTTAGTGACGGCTTCCGGTCATGGGAGGAAGACTTGCGTTCGTGGCCTGACGATACGTGTTCAAATGAGGAAGACTTTGTGTCAAATGCTGTTTCATGGTCACCAGAGGAAAGGTCTTGGAGGATGGTCTCAACCTCCGAGTTTCTTTCCCCATCAGAGATATGCATGGGCTCCGACATTGAAGTCTTACTCTGTTCTACTGAAGACCTAGCTTCATCGGGCGAAAGTCTCCCAGACGATAGTTTGTTCTCACTGACTGTTTTCCTTCTGCTGGATGATTTTCGCTCAGACCTGTAGATGGGCTCAGTGGACGAGTACCTCCTCTCACTGGAGGGCACGCGTTCACTGGAGAATTTTCTATCCTCTGGCTCGTAATCCTGCTGGGATGATTTCCTCTTGCTTGATAGGGTGTTGGATTGTGAGCCAGATTTTTGCTGATTGCTCACAGACACGTGCTCCATTGAAGAAGAATCTTGCTCACTAGTCTTCTGTTCAGCATACGGATATTTCGGCTCAAGAAATGTGAACTGCTTCTCGTGGAATGATGGTTTAAATGTATCCAGGAAGGCCTTTTTTTCGACGGGTGCGTTTTCAATGCTAGGAGAAGGCTTGGTGACACCAGGGGGAGGAGGGGCTGTTGTAACAGAGGGAGCCGGTGCAGAAGGATGGCCTGTTGCTCCAGAGGGAGCCGGTGCAGAAGGATGGCCCTCACTGTTCTGACATGGTGTCTTCACAAGGCACATGAACTTCCTTCCCGGGCACTGGATCTCCTTGCCGCCATTGCATGGGTCTTTGGATAGGGCCGGCGGATCCCTGCATGGGATTGGGCGGGGGCAAGGGGCCCTGGACAGATTGGGGGGATCCCTGACCATGGCACTGCTTGGCTCCTTTGACAGGGCAGGCGGGTCCCTGACAGGACTGTAAGGATCTTTGCAGGGTTTTAAACAAACTGGTGAATTGTGGGAGCACTCGTTCTTGAAGGCACAAGGCGACAAGGCCACGGTGTCGGGGGATTCGTCAGTCACACCAGCTGCTCCTGAGTTGTCAGACTTGGTGCAGAACTCAACTGACTTTTTCTTCTGACACTCACGCGGGGTTGGAGTGCCCTCATCATCAGCGCTGAATGAAATCCTCTTCTCGATTCTGTCCTTCCTAAGAAAGCTGCTTCTGCGGGGGTTCAGTATTGATGCCTTGGGCGAGCCTTTACCTGGGGTTTTAGTTTCCTGGGGCAGCTGTTTGCTTTCCACCATAGGGCTCACATCAAAGGTTCCCGCACCAATGCGAGAAATGTCTGGAATCAAATTAGAATACTTTGTAAAAGAAAGGTTACTCAACCATTCATGATAGTCCAATAGAATGCATTGCAATACTGCTAAATATAACCCAAAAAATGTTAAGGGCACATAGGTAAGCTTGGCTATAAAAACATTGGTAAGTATGATAGGTAAGCCAGGCTATAAAATCATTGGTAAGTATGATGTGTAAGCCTGGCTATAAAAACATTGGTAAGAATGATGTGTAAGCCAGGCTATAAAAACATTGGCAAGAATGATGTGTAAGCCTGGCTATAAAATCATTGGTAAGTATAACTGCTGCAGCAGAGATCAAACAAAACAAAAGAAGTATTGGTAAACCAAGATGGAATGCTATATCATTAATTTATCAATAATATTTCTAGCAGGAGAAGCCTATGAGAAATCAATGATTTTTCTACACTTGAAGTTCTCAAACTATTCCATCATATATTACCCCCTTAAAAAAATAATTTGGAGCACTTGCATTTGTATTTGTATTTCTTTGTTTAACCTCTGTATACCAAATGTGACAGTAAATTGTGCACAGATAATTTTATTAGGTTAGGAACTCTTCTGCTTGACAAGATAATTAAAAAGACATGCGTCTATAACCTTGATTTTTGAAAAAAACACACATACATAATAAATAATCCAAAGTTTCTCTATCAATAAATAAATTCAATGTTGATTTTAACGCACCAATAATGTTCTTTAAATCAATCAAGCGATGACAACAAAAATAAAAATGGTTAAAACACCCTGTGGCTTTGCTCGAGTTTCATATTGGTAAAAGAAAATAACATATTTGTAGATTTTGATGAGACTATTTTATTATACACTTTTTCTGAATAGTTTTAGTATCCCTATCAGATTTTAAATAATGTTATATGAAAGAAATCTAGATTTGATATAGCTATTAAAAACATTGAATTTTAAACCTAATGAAGAGTACCAGGGAAGAAACGGCTATGAGACATTTTTGAAATCTTTTAGTTATCCCCTGTAACTGATAGAGGATAAAATATAGAATGTTCCAAATGAGGTTTTATTAAAAAATTACGTCTCTAACCATAGTAGATAGTCAAATCAATTTCATTAATTTATAAGAAATGTGTATAATTTTGATCTTTAATATTTGAATATCTCAAAACTACAAAAATGTGGCTTAGCCATTTCTTCCCTTGAGCTCTTCAAATGTACTTTTGAAAGACGTAGACAATAAAGAATTAGACAAAGCTAAAAGTTTTAAAAAAAGGATTAAAACCCCAGACCTCTTTTCAGCTCATGGCACATCCCATCGCTGTCTGCCGGTGTCAGCTCGTCCTCAAACTTCGAGGGCGACACAAGATGGCTGGCGTCAGACGAGGACTCGTCCCGCTTGAAGGGATTCCTTACCGCCTGCTTCCCTTTCTGCGGGCTGGGGTAGCATGTGAGGATGGGCGAGGTGGTCCTTGACCGGGTGGCCTTCTTTGGCTGGTGTGCCTGTGGGTCACTGGACCGCGAGTCAGAGCAGCTGCGGACGCTCCTGTTGTCTGCGTTCTTAGAGACATTTTGGGTGCAGCTTGATTCGGATAAAGAGGGCTGTTTTTTCATGTTGCCCCTGGTGAGGGCCCGTGACCTTGACCTATGAATTAAAATAATGTTAGATAAGCATAGGGCAAAATTATCTGCTGTACAGAGGAAACATCTGTAACAGATGAGATAAGATAAGATAATATCTTACAAAAGATTATGGTTTATATTTTTTAATTGATGACCTGAATATATTATGTTTTTTTCTCTTTGGTATTCTGGCAATATTTTCTGAGCTAAGATTACTAAGATAAAAATACAACACACACACACGCATAATTTGTAGGGCATGCAGGGTTCATTCTAACAAAATGAGGGGTAGGACTGCAATCAGGCTTATAAAAAATTAAATGGAAAAGACGTAAACAAGGTATGGGTTAGCCTGACCGGACGTAACAAAACAGCGAACGTTTCGGCAAAGAGCCTTTTTCAACAAACGTACAATACACAAATAAAACGAAAATAAAAATTAAAAATAAAATTAAGAAACTTAGATTCTTTGGATTTCACCACAGCTAAGTTTTTTGTGTAAAATATATTCACGATCTGTAAATGTAAATGCTATAAATTGCTTATCTATCTCCTGGTGTGTGGTGACTTAAACATGCTTTTTTAACCCTTACCCATGATTAAATCCTACTGAAAATTAGCAGGCAGACTGTAGGAAGTCTTTTTTACTATGAATGCTTTAAATATTTGAGACCTAGCTAAAAATATCTTTGTATTGTTGTGCGCTGTGTATTATATTGAACATTCTTTCAGTTACTTCTCGTATATAAAAGATTTATAGTAAAAAACTTGGGTTTTTACATTTAAAAAAAACATTGCATAAAGAACATTTAAATCTGTATCCCTATTGTTGTAATTGTGAGAAAGTTAAATCCTACTTATGAGCGACTTTAACTCTTAAGACAAAGGGACCAACCTGTGTTAAAGTAAGCCTGAAATCCAATACACTGATACTGACCTACAGTTTGCAGCTTCCCTCTCGTCGGAGAGCTGCGTGGTGCTACTTGTGATGGTGGCCACATTTCGGCACCGTATTGTGTGGGTGTTCTTCTCGAGGGACATGTAGGTTGCAGAGTCGATGACCTCTGTTTCGTCCCCCCTGTCGGAGCAGGTGGACACCTGGCAATCTTTTTTTACCTTGACCTGGTAGCAAGTGCTGTCCTCACTCTCTTGAATGCTCAGCTGTGGCCTATCCTTGTGGGAACTGATCAAGACAGGACTTTAGTCAAATACAAAAAAAAAGCCCACAAAAAAATTAATAAAAATTTAAAAATTTATTTTTCTTTAAATGGCCAACTCAAAACTTTAAAATGTGGGAAAGAAAGAAACAAAACAAAAAAATCAATTAATGCTTTAAAAAATTAAAATTATTTAAAGACAGTTTCAAGTAACGTCTACAGAATAGTTTATGAGCAACAAAATTTTGATTTTTTTTTTTATCCGAAACACAAAAGGTCTTTGCAAGAAAATGGCAACAAATTAAGGTTAATATGAAGCGAAGGGCTTCCAAAAAAAAATTAAAACAAAATTCTAAAGTATTTTCCCTGAATATTTGATAATTAGGATTAAATAATTTATTTCTCATTTTATTTTGAACCTCCTTTATTTGTGGATAATGAAATCCAAATGTGGCAATTGTTTGTCAAAACCAAAACCAAAAATTTTGAGGATCAATATTTTCATTCAATAATTGGAGCTTGATATTCAAATAACTAAAAAAAATTTAAATTATCATCTTCCCTAGTTCTTATTCTTATGGCCATGAGCTAAAATCTGTGTGTGTTTTCCAACTAAAATTATAAACATTCTTAGTGACCCATTAACCTGGATCCCAAAAGAAATTGTACTGTAAGTCCTAAATGATGCCAAAGATTGTTAATTTAAAGACCGATAATGTTTGGCCTAAAAAAAACAGGGAACCTTAAAAGTGCTGGATTTGAAGGATAACTCCTACGGTAAACTGTCATTGAATATTGTACTTCCTGTCAAACTTAACTGAAATTTTTTAACAATCCAAATTTAATTTTAAAAAAAAAGCAATTAGATAACATAAAAAAAACACGGTGCATTTTTTAAGGCATTTATTGTTTATAAAATAATATTATTAAAAAAAATATTCATAAAGAGATGTGACTTTTTATTTGTGTTAGTGTGATGCTGCGGGACATTTTCAGTACGTGTATGAAATAATAATGGCATATCTACATTAGACTTGTATACATCTGTGTGCTTGTGGTTGTTGCTGAGGCCCACCATTACGCACGCGTCTGCCAGTGGAGTGCTTACCTCATATTTTTGTCTCTCTTAAATTTACTATCTACATGATTCATGGTTTCCCCCTCTCTCTTGCTCTGCTTCTCCTCATCCAGCTTCATCCGCAGGAAATCCTCATCGATTTTCTTTTGAGCTTCCTTTGTCTCCTTCTCCTTGACACTGAGGTGGTAGAGGGTCATGTCGCGGTTCTGGCGATCGTACAGCTTACAAAGAGAACATATTTACATGGCGGTTATTTCCAGAAAGACATGATGTGTTTGAACCATCATACAAATGTAAGAATTTATAAAATAAATTAAAAAGAAAAAGAATTGTTGTTTAAAATGTAAAATATTTGTTAACAGAAGCAATTATTTTTTCCCGACATGATGAGAATATCTGATTTCAATGGAGCCACTGGACTACTAGCTCTCTCAACATTTTCTCCTGATATGATGAGAATATCTGATTATTTCAATGGAGCCACTGGACTACTAGCTCTCTTAACATTTTCTCCTGATATGATGAGAATATCTGAATATTTCAATGGGGCCACTGGACTTGCTCTCTCAACATTTTCTCCCAGATAAAAAAAAGTTTTCTTGTTCAATAACTAAATCGGGAATAAATATAATTTTCTGTTCTACCTCTCGTATATTCTGTAACTCCTGCATCGTTCTCTTGTGCTGCTTACGCAGAGAATACATAACTTCCTCCTTGCACTTTTCCCTCTCACCTGAGATGGATGAAAAAAAAACAACATACATAGACATATGCTACATAAATTTTTTTACAAGAAATACATGTAAAAAAAAACGAAACAAAAAACATAAATAGTTTCTTAATTCAATTTAGTAATACTTGAAATACTGCTGGGATTAGATAGAAAGACCCACAGAGAAAATGTTGTTTTTTTTTTTTTAATGTGTAGAAATTTTAAAAGTTATCATTATAATATAAACCCAAAATGTTATAATTAATTTTTAAAAATAAATAATTTTGGCTAGACAATCATTTAACTTAAAAAAAAAAAAAAAAAAAAAAATTCACATTGTATCATGAAAAACCAGTTAAATAACAAAAAATACCATATAAATGATAGGGGAGGGTGCAGAAAAAAATGTGACAAGCAAAATATTACAGTAATTTTTACAAATTAAATTTCATAATCTAATCATTGCACGAAAGGCATTACATTTGACTCCTTCTACATATTCTTTTGGCCTGAGACTTAGTCTCTTACGGTCTTTACTAAAACCTCGGTAACCTGCTTCATCTGCTGAGCATTGCCATACTCCATCTTTCTCAACTGTCAACTTCACTTTGATGACATTTGCAATTAAACAAGTATTTTAAAAATTAAGGCTATTGACATTAAAAACTATCTTACGCCCCCCAAATGCATTTTGGGAGATAGATTAAACATCCCCTGCCGTCAGAATGGAGCGGTGCACACAGACTTTCTAATACTGCTCATTATAGAGCAAACAACGTCATGTTTTGGGTCACTTACAGCTGGTAAATAAAGCTTTCTGCAGAGCTATGGCTTGTTGTAGGGACTCATGCAACTGCTGGGTCATCTTCTGGATATTTTCCTCTTTTTGTCCATTGGCAGCTGAAAACAGTATATTTTTATAGGCTATTACAAGGGATTCATGTACTCGTGGGATATGCATGATCAGGATATTTTCCTCTTTTTGTCTATTGACAGCTGGAAACTATATTATTACGAGGTATTACAAGGGATTCATTTACTTGTGGGGTATGCACGATCAGGAAATTTTAACATGCCTGTGAGAGATTATTTTTCTGCATTAAAATTAAAGAAAATGTGCAATCATCAACTGTGAGAAAAATCTGTGTTACAGAATCTTTAGAATAGAGAAATAAAAGAGGTCAATGATGGGGGAAAGAAGCCCCAAAAACTATAATGACATTCGAGGAAGCGTAATTGCATTAAAATGTTTACATGAAATTTGTCATGTTACTACTGAGAGGACAATTCTTACTAGAGGCGTTACTAGAGTAGGTGTCACCCTGTGCTGTACATCATGGGATCATCACCCCCATAGACCTCCTCCAAGTCTGCCAGCGCAAAATAAGGCGAACGTACAGAATTTTACATTTTGGTGAAATTCCTTGTGATGGTGTCACTTTGTGTGCTCAACTTCCCCCCAACTCCCCTAGTGACACCTCTGATTCTTAATAATGGTCACCATGCATCTATTATCTGATGTAAAAATAAAAAATCTGGCCAAGGACCTACCAAGAAGTTTATCCGCCTCATCTTTGGCCTGGCAGTACTTCCTCTTCCAGGCACTGGACTCGGTTGTTAGGTTGACATTTTTCTCCTCCAGTTCTTCACAGCGGTGCTCCAGAAACTGGATGTGGTCTCGCAGTTTGCTCCCTTCGATCCTCTTCTCACTCAGACTACATTCCTGATCAAAGCATTTATAATAGTAGGTACCTCTACACATTTTTAATGGAACTTGACTGTAGACTCAGGAGTCAATGTGTAATTAAGTCCAAAGCCAAGCAAAGATTATCTTTAGTGTTTTATATTTATATGGTGAATGGAGTTGTATTTATCTTATCTGTTTACCACATCTGTTACAGATATTCCTTCTATTCAGAAGATTATTGCATCTTATGCTTATCGATGGTTTTGGTCTACTCCTGCATTATTACCAGAATTCTAAATGTTGATAAAGTACTGGTTTTCCTGGTTACTTCAGGCAAAACATTCCACATCAAAAATCCAGAAGGGGAAAAACTAGAATTTGTTAATGTTTGTTATTAAATATGGAATAAGAAGATTATTTTTGCCCTTTGTCCATCCAAGGTTAGCATCAGATTATCTCTGTGTTGTATTTAATGTTTTTATTCAGTCTTCAAATAATTATTTTGAAACATTAAAATAAATCACTTATAAAAAAAATAAAAATCATTAAGGACAATAGATTATAAAGATATTTATTTAAGACGTCTACGCTGATTCCTTCAAAACTGTTTCTTAAAAGTGAATAAATTTACTTGTATATATTTTAATGAGAAATTATATAATAACGCTTAAAAAACTATGCCTCACAGTTAACAAAGAAGCTGTATAAATTCTGTTTTGGGCTTGATTAAAACATTTTGAAAGTACAAACAGTCCCTAACACTTTTAACCAGCTATGCAGCCAAAAGAAATTCAGAATATGATCTTTTCAGAAAATCAGTCCAAGCTGCAAAATAAAGGCAGATGAAACAAAGATAAACAAGGCAGTGGTCTGTGTTTTGCCTTCATTTTGAATAAATAATAAATAATCAAGATTTTTTCAAATTCATCTTTCCTTGGAATCAACACACCTCCTTCATTTTACGCTACATTTTACCATAAGGACACCAAATTTAGACAATGAATTTATATTTTCTTAAATTCTATGCAATGTTTGTGCAGTGCTCTTAAAATAGACCCCCTCTTATAAATCAAGAAGTCTATCTCCATAGACTTCCTCTCATAAATCATAAAGTCTATCTCCATAGACTTCCTCTCATAAATCATAAAGTCTATCTCCATAGACCTCCTCTCATAAATCATAAAGTCTCCTCTCATAAATCATAAAGTCTATCTATCTCCATAGACCTCCTCTCATAAATCATAAAGTCTATCTATCTCCATAGACCTCCTCTCATAAATCAAAAAGTCTGTCTATCTCCATAGACCTCCTCTCATAAATCAAAAAGTCTATCTATCTCCATAGACCTCCTCTCATAAATCATAAAGTCTATCTCCATAGACCTCCTCCCATAAATCATAAAGTCTATCTCCATAGACCTCCTCTCATAAATCATAAAGTCTAACTATCTCCATAGACCTCACTTTCATAATTCATATAGTCTATCTATCTCCATAGACCTCCCTCACTTAAATCATAAAGTCTGTACCCACCAAACAAGGGTGTTAAGATGCAGACAGTTTAAGGACTAATGGAAAGTTGATAATTTTAAAACAGAGACAAAACAAATTTTAAAAGTGAATATGAAGGGAAATAATTCAGTAACAGGTTCAGCAACTCCTACCTTTTCTTCTATCAGTTTTAAAAGATCAAGCTCCCTTTTCTCCAGATGTTTGCGAGTTGACATCAGATCTTTGATGGAACTGTTTAGGGCTTTATTCTGAAACTGTAAGTAAAAACAAAAATAATGTAGATATTTGCTGTAACATATTCTAGATCCATTTTAGCTACAACATTTGTACCGATAAGTCTTGGAAAATAAACTGATTTTGAATGACTGTAAAATATAAGACTTTAATCTCCAACTCAACCCCCTAAATATGCTATGAAATACTTGAAATTAACTTAAAAAGCACAACAAAGTAAGAACATCAAGGTTGGTTGAATTAGGGTTGATACAACTCATGCTTACTATTAGAAAAAGAAAACAGTGTTAAGATTCCCGAATAGCCACCCTCTCTAGGACTATATCCGTATCTTTAATATAAGATTAAAGGACCACCTACATATCTTTAATATAAGATTAAAAGAACCACCTTCATATTTTTAATAAAAGATTATAGGACCGACCACATCCATATCTTTAATATAAGATTATAGGACCACCAACGTATCTTTAATATAAGATTATAGGACCACCTCCATATCTTTAATATAAGATTACACAATAGGGCTACCTCCATATCTTTAATATAAGTTTACACAACAGCCACTCCCTCTAAGACTACCTCCATATCTTTAATATACAATGAATTCTCTTTGATGCGGTCGGCCAGCTTTTCCATCTCATCCTGTGTCCGTTTGAACTCCATAGCATCTGCGTCCCTCTGTTCACTGACTCGAGTCATCTCGGCCAGAGCCTCTTTGAGCTGGCGGTCACTTCGGATCAGCTCATCTGAACAATGGATTCAATGTGTTTACTTAAAAGTCTACGGCTGAACACTTCCTATGTGTTAGCAACAAACGCCAAATGTCACAGTTAGTTTAGATATACCACAAATGGTGAAACATAATGATATGTTGAGCTAAATGTATAAATGGACAAGGATATCATTGTGTTGATTCAAATGTCTGGCTAATGTACCCTCATAATTCCTCAAGCGTGAATGTAAGGAGATATATTTTTCACGCTCAAGCTCCCAGGCTTGGACCTGTTTCTGGTGGGATGAAACCAGGTCGTTGAGCTCCTGGTCTCGAGTGCCGAGCTCCTCCATGAGGATCTGGATCTCATGTCTCTGCTTGCTGATGATGTCCTGCTCTAAGAACACAGCTGTTGACTAGGAAAACAAAGACAAAGTTTGATGTGTTGTGATGTGTTGGAACACACAGCTAAGGATAGATGTGTGATGATGTGATGGGACACACAGCTGAGGTTTGATGTGTGGTGACGTGTTGGAGCACACAGCTAAGGATAGATGTGTGGTGATGTGCTGGGACACACAGCTGAGGTTAGATGTGTGGTGATGTGCTGGGACACACAGCTAAGGATAGATGTGTGGTGATGTGCTGGGACACACAGCTGAGGTTAGATGTGTGGTGATGTGCTGGGACACACAGCTGAGGTTAGAAGTGTGGTGATGTGCTGGGACACACAGCTGAGGTTAGATGTGTGGTGATGTGCTGGGACACACAGCTGAGATTAGATGTGTGGTGATGTAAAAATAAGAAAATTTAGATGTGGAATTAGTTTTGTGATGTGATAGCAGACACAGGCAGAAACATCATATCCATAATTTCTTGGAGCACAAAGACAATATTATTTAAATTCACATAAACAGAGGAAAAACAATTTGATGTGTGTACAGCAGCTACATTTTTGTTTTTTTTAAACCCTAGAACTGTGCAGTGAAATTTTCTGTAAGGTCCTGCCATTTTCCATAGGCTTTTTGAAAATGACAAAATCTCATACTGAATAAACTTAGAGACCCAGACATGTTTACATTTTCTAAAAGTACATTGGATAAGATTTCTTATGGTATATAAAATAATTTTTATTTATATAATGTATGTTGACACTGACCCTGACCTTCAAAGAGTGAGTAAAATTTTACTACTCATCTTCTGCATTCAAACCACCCTAACACTATAACTTGTTAAAACTATCATAAAACCAAGTTTATGAGGTACTAGAAGAAAATGTATAGTTATTGGACATTTGTTGGAAAATGTAATTTTGGTTTAATTTTTATTTTATTTCATAACCTCCAAATTTTGGTCAATCCAAAAATAAAAAAGAAAGGAAAAGGGAAATTACATTACATTTATCATTTATCTGACTTAACAAATGCCTTTCCTGATTTAATTAGATCAATGTTTTATTATAATAATACTTTTGAAAACAAAGACCACATGTCTAATTATTTTTCTTTTGCGACTTAGACCCTGGTAGGTTTGATGAATGAGGTGAGGCTCGCAATGCTTGTGGCACTCAACTTTTCAAGCAGGACACCAGTCTCATTTCTATTTTCTGCCCTTTAAATTTTTTTTTCTTTACTTCTGCCCCTGCAAACAAAGCAGTCCTACTTGCCCTCCAATAAAAAACAGCTGATACACAGAGCTATCTGTGTATAGCAAGACACATTGAATCTTAGATGGTTGAAACTTTTGCTTTCACTAACATTCAACTTAGAGATTGTTAATAGTTCAACTTAAAAAAATTAAATTTTAAAAATTAAAGGGCTCTGAACACATTTCCAAATTTATATTCTGAAAGCAAAGAGGATTTCTGACAATAAAATTAGAATCTATTCTGAGTCTGTTCTGCTCTATGCAATGCGCTCCCAAAAAATTAGTCAGTTAAATGTCATCACCATAACAGAGAGTTGTTCTGCTAATTTTGTTAATATTTGACTCTATGTCATCCTCACTGCTACTAGCATTATCATCCCTTAGTTGTGGAAAGTCAATGAAATTATTACTTTAATTGATCTCCAATTAAAATAAATTAAATAAAGATACTCAATTTTGAATTTGCCGATCGAGATGGACCCTCTACAGCGCCAGTCATTTTGATAGTAAAAAAAAAATTCAGAAAATTTTCACTTTTATTTATTCACAAAATAAGAATTGATAAGTATGCATTGTAAAAACAACCACAAAAGGAAACATAATGGAAATTCATTTATTAACAATGAACTCCCCTTACTAAATGTAAATAATATAATTTGCATTTTTAATGACGATTTTACTAACAGTCATTTATATGGGCCGGGACACCACAGAACAGGGGATAATGGCCAACGACCATCGGCCGTTAGGACAGTTCTAGGGTTAAAAACTATTTCTTTAAGATAATTAAAAATATTTAGGTTCAAAGTTTCCCCAGATCAAACAATTGTATCCACTTCTGTTGCAACACTGCATCAAGTGTCCTGTCACCAAAATGTATCCAATGACTCAGTGTCATCCACTGACTCAGTGCCATCCACTGACTGGAATGCCATCCACTGACTGGAATGCCATCCACTGACTGGATGCCATCCACTGACTCAGTGCCATCCACTGACTGGAATGCCATCCACTGACTGGAATGCCATCCACTGCCTCAGTGCCATCCACTGACTGGAATGCCATCCACTGCCTCAGTGCCATCCACTGACTCAGTGCCATCCACTGACTGGAATGCCATCCACTGACTCAGTGCCATCCACTGACT
>MUZC01001202.1:629500-643346 GCA_002072015.1 Radix auricularia | reverse complement strand
AAGTAACATCTCACCATAACAGTAACATCTCACCGTAACAGTAACATCTCACCATAACAGTAACATCTTACCATAACAGTAACATCTCACCATAACAGTAACATCTCACCATAACAGTAACATCTCACCATAACAGTTACATCTCACCATGATAGTAGCAACTTGCTGCCCAGAAGAAGAAAGGAATCTCTAAAACGTGCTCCACCAGACATATAGACAAGTACCAGGGATGTTTCCAGGCATCAGCCAGGAATGGGTCTCTGTAGGTCTCTAAGTAATGGTCACGAACTGACTTCAACTGAAAGATATCGTAAAGTAGGTCAGAAAGGAAGGGATCTCTGTAGGTCTGTAAGTAATGGTCATGAACTGACTCCAACTGAAAGATATTTTTAAGTAGGTCATGAAGGGAGGGGTATCTGTAGGTCTGTAAGTAATGGTCACGAACTGACTTCAACTGAAAGATATTGTAAAGTAGGTCAGGAAGGAAGGGGTCTCTGTAGTCTGTAAGCAATGGCCACGCACTAACTTGACCCAAAAACATTAAATAGTAAAGTGGGTCAACCAGGTAGAGTCCTTGTAGGAAATGGCAAGGGATTTCTTGTGGTTTACTGCCTTGAACTTAAAACCATCATTAACTTGTATTAATATCATTTTTTTGTGTCTCCCCCACCCCCGAAATTTTTGTAAATCATTGTTGTGTCATGCAGTGGACTGACAAATTCGTTAGTGGGTCAGCCATGAAGGGGTCTCTTAGTGTGTCGATCTGCACGCCTTAAAGGAGCGCTGGTAAAGCAAAATAGGTCAGTCTAGATGGCAGTGGGGAACAAATTGTGGGTGAGACTGAAATCGGCCTCGTGGATTAGTAGATGGATGACATGTAAACAGGGTTTGAGTGAGTCTGACAGAACATAACAAAACAGCCAACTTTTCGGCAAAGAGCCTTCCTCAACGAACAAATAGTACACAAATAAAACAAATATAAAGAAATAAAAACTTAGCTCCGGTGAAATCCAAAGCGTCATTGAGATTGATCTCTCTTTTACATGTTATCCATCTAATAGAAGAAGGGAGTAATTTTTGTTTGTGTGAGTGTGCGTATACGCGCGTGTCTGCAAGTAACGGCAAGTAAAGCGAGGCAGTCAAACTGTAGTATTAACATTTTTTATGTTAGCACGCTCTTTCCGACGCATTCCCAGAATTTAACATGGAAGACAGAAACTGTTTCTCTCGAGAGGTGCCAAGGACGTTAACTGGTGCAACCTTATTTTTCAGTTGACTCGAATGCCATAACATTTTATTATCTACCCTGGCATCACGGGCTTTCATTACCAAAAGCCTTGGTTTAAAAACAAATAATCTGCTCTAATGGTATGTTCTTAAATGCAGTGGTTCTCAACTTTATAAATAATTTGGGTACGAAAAGAATAATTTGCGGGATTGTTCATAATTTTGTTACCAAAGACGTTAAGTTGTAACTTGGGGGAGGGAGTGAGTGGAGTTGGCACCGGCAACAATAAAGAAAAATAAATATAACTTGAGCCAAAGACTGAACGAACTTTCTCTAAATTGTATTGCCACGTGAAGTATGTTTCAAACTACGCAGAAGAAAGTACAGGGCAAAAAGCCAGCGTAATGTTTGTAATCCATCGATTCACTGTGGCTTGAAAGGAGACAATAAGAAGGTTTTGCTTTTGTTTTTTTTTTCCTCTGGAAATCCATTGAAAGATTTACAGCGCCCTCTGGGTAACGTCAACAGACAATGTTGTTTTTTTGGGGGTATGTTAGTAATGTGGCTAAAATGGTCCTTTATCAAATAAATAAAATGGAGCCTATAGGAATAGCCACAATAAAAGAGTCAAATAATAAAACCTATAATAATAATGAGACTAAAGCTAATATCCTTATCACATATTTTACATAATCATTTTCCGCCTCAGGCGACAAAGAAATTTTAAATAAATTTAAATAAAATGAAAGAAATAGGTAACATAACTGTGGATAAGATAGGTATACATTCACTCCAAATAAACTTAAAAATAAACAAAGCTACTGGCCCAGATGAATTGCCTGATAGGTTACTAAAAGAATTAAGCAATTAACTGTCCCCAATCCTTGAAGTTCTTTTTCAAGCCTCTCTAAACTAGGGTAAAGTGCATCAGGATTGGAAATTAGCCAGCGTAACGCCACTCTTTCAGAAAGGTGATAAATCAGATCCTTGTAATTACAGACCTATATCACTTACTAGTATCACCTGTTGTAAATTACTAGATCACATAATATAAAGTAGAATAGTTAACCACATTGACAAGTATAATGCCCACATCAACATGGCTTTAAAAAAAAAAACAGATCACGTGATACACAATTAATCGGTCTGATAGATGAAATATCAAAAGGCTTCGACAATAATGATCAGATAGATACAATATTATTAGACTTCTCAAAAGCATTTGACAAAGTTCACCACCTTAGTTTACTTAAAAACTTAAATACTTTGGAATCTCAGGTCCCTTACATCACTGGATCCAAGACTTCCTATTGGGTAGTGAGCAAACTGTAATAATTAATGGCTCTAAATCTGCACCAAAAAAGTTTAACTCAGGAGCTCCACAAGGAACTGTGTGTTTTAATTTATATAGATGATTTACCCAACAATATCTCAACAGGAACAAAAGTTAGGTTATTTGCTGATGATTATATAATCTACAGAATAATTAAGTCAGAACAAGATAGCAAAATTTTACACAAAGACTTAGATGAATTCATAAAATGGGAAACTAACTGGAGTATGTCCTTCCACCCAGAAAAGTGTCAACTGCTAAGAGTAACAAAGAAAATGAAACAAATAAATTCAAAATATTTTATTCGGGAAAAGAACTAACACAAACTAATGATACTTAGGAGTCATAATAATTGAGAAACTATCATGGAATCCCCATGTCAATAAAGTTATTAAAAAATCAAACACTTAAGTCAGGGGCGTTCAAAACTTTTGCATGGCGGGCCATATTCCTTGAAATAAAGATATTCGCGGGCCGGATTAAAATAATATTATAATTAAAAAAAAACCGTTAAAAAACCAAGTTTTTCCACAATAAATCCTTTATATCCGAGATATAACTAGATTATAAGGATGTTCATTATAATACGCAGGGCAAAACAATCCGAAAATACAAAATTCTAGTTATGTCTCTTAACACATGTTTAATATAATGCGCAGCGATCGTGAATATATTTTTAAAAAGTATTGTCAATGTAATGCACACCTTATTGCGCGACTTGAAAGGTTGCTGAACATATTACGCACCACAACACTCTATCTTAAAAATTAACATGAGATAACAAGAGATAAATAAAATAATTTAATAAATTCCATAACTCAATTACTGTCCATTCGATTTGAAATTTTTATACATCATTTTGATCATTGGCATGAGTCTGCCTGCAAAATTTCAGCTCGCTAGCTTACGAGAAAGTGGCTTAAAAATCGATCCAAAGTTTTTTCGGCAAGGTCGATCGGTTGGTCGGTCGCACGGCTCAGACACCACAAGTCAATATAAAGGATTTAAAAATGACTTTGGCTTAGAAGTTTTTATATCAGAATCTTAATGTGTAGTGTGAAAGTGAGATCTTCAATGCAGCAAATAGGTGAGGTCAGGCTCAATGTCATTGGTAACGTATATTCTTACGTAAGTGAGAGTCACTTATTCTCGTCCTCACACGATTCTTGTTAAAATTCGTCACTGAAAATGTCTGCTCACCCAATGTATATCAAGCTAAACAAGCTGAGCTGTTAGTTAGCAAATATACGAATCTATTTGAATCTCTCTTTATCTAGCAGACAGTAAAGGTCAATGCGAGAAGCTGTTGTTGTCTGTTTCGACATTCAGAGACACTAAATTAGTTTCAGTTGCAGATAGTCTGAAGCTTCAACAGACAAAGCTAAAGAAGAAAATAAGTTTCATTTTGATTTTTTTTTCAAAATCCTTAAAGAGTCTTTAAAATTCATCAGTCAATTTGACATCTACAACACACTTCTGTATTTGCTACTTGAAGCTTTTTCTGTAAAATGTCATGAGTTTCTGTAGTGAATAAAATGTGTGGTACAAGGCTGCATTTGAGATAGTTTCCTTTGAAAAAGTTGCAGCTTGTTTCCGAGAGCCTTGTTATGTATATAAATGGCAAACCACTGTACTCTGCCCTTGAAGATTTTTGTTAAGTGTGTTTAGATGTCTCGTCACATCAACTAAAAAAGCTAAATGCCAGCCAAACAGGATCAAATAGCTCTGGAATTACTGGAATGAAATGCCAACTTCTTTTTTTAAGTATGTAAAAGCGCTGAAGTTTTATTCCCCGGCTCAGCCGTCCTACATCATTGTGATACACAGCATCTTCGTATTTTCACTGGGTTTTAAGAAGAAATTAAATATAATATCGTTACAGAAATAATATGTCCGTCAATTAGTTATTTAAGATAAGGCCGCGGGACAGTTAAAATTGCTTCGCGGGCCGGCTTTGGCCCGCGGGGCCGGACTTTGGACATCCCTGACTTATGTATTTATAAAAAGAAACTTAAACAATAAATGTAATAAAGATATAAAACAAAAATGCTACCTCACCCTGGTGAGACCTATACTAGAATATGCATATTCTGTATGGGACCAATCCACCAAAGAAAATATTGATAAACTAGAACAAATTCAAAATAAGAGTTGCCAGATTCATTACTGGAGAATAATCAAAACTCACAAGAATAACATCATTAGTTAAATCATTAAACCTTGAAAAACTAGATGAGAGAAGAACCAAGAGTAAATTAGTAATTATACATAAAACAATTTATTCTAATTTAGAAATACAACACAAAGATAACTTAATACAACTCTCAGATAGACATAAGGATAAAACATATTTCTCATCCCGTATACAAGAACAAACACATACAAGTTTGTTTTCTTTCTTCCCTTCCGGTATTCGGGCATGGAATGGGTTGCCTGAAGAAACCAGGAAAGCCAACACCTTATCATCATTTAAAACTCTAATAAGAATCTAGGACTAAACACAAACCATATATATACATAGGACGCAATAATATTCTGTACGTAAGGAGCTTCTGTAACATATTAGATAAGATAAGAAACGCCGAACCCTGTATTTAAAGGTGAAGTGAACAATAAAATGTCCGAATATCTTGGTTGGATAGCTATAAAAGCTTGCTAACGCAAGTAATTAGTAATGTGGCTAAAATTAGACAATTTAAAGCATATCTTGACGTTACACAATTGACCTAAAGATAAAGTACATGCATATTTTGATAAAAAAGCAATAACCTTTTAAAAAAAAGTTTATATATAAAACATATTCATGTTGTGTTTTACCTTTTTAAACAGTATGTGCCAGTGGCCAGTGGTCGGCGAACAGGGTTAAATTACCCTATTTGGGGTAACGAGGGAATTTTGGGGGGTAACGGAGACCAATTGGGTACATTTAAAATCCGTTAAATCCGATCGATTTTTATCTTATATTTTAAAAAATTTTTAATTTTGATCAAAATCTTTATGTCTACGTATATTAACAAAAGGTACGATTTATTATTAATAAACAAGATATTAGTACGTCAAATAATAATTATTAAGACCAGAAATCGCCATCTGGGTGAATCAGAGTTTAAAAATTATTACCGTTTTCGGTTGATAGATAAACCCAGTTTCGATATATAGTATACAACCAATGAGGTTTGATAAACCTCCTTGCATACAACTAAATTAAGTTAAAAAAACCCTAGATATGATATCTTTGATCAACCTGTGGCATAACAATGGTCAATCCTGGTATGCTTATTAATTAAGATTGAAGAACTAAAATAAAATATCAATAGTTTAATTATTATTCTAATTATAATTAAAACAACTTTGGGGCGTCCATAACGTACGTCGCCCTCCAGAGGGGAGGAGGAGGGGGTGTAAGAAAGTGTGACAGTTTGTGACGGGGGGGGGGAGCTAAAATGGTCAAAAATAGCTTGACGTACTTTATGAACGTGCCCTTTATAGATGGCATCAAGTAGTAGAAAAATAAGATATCAGGAGGATTTCCTCACGTTTGGATTTACCTAAGTAGAAGACAAAGGAAAAATGAAACCACATTGTCTTTTCTGTTTAAAAAGTAGTTACTCAAGAATCTCTCAAAAAGAGTCAATTGCAGAAACACCTGAACAAATTACACCCGCATCTGTGTACTACTAAGCTGTGGGAATACTTTGTCAACTTGGAAAAGTCTGCAGAAAGACAAAGAATAGAAGGCAACTTGAACGGTACCACAGATCAACGCTCAGCTGCAAAAGTTTCTTTTTAAGTTGCCTGGTTGAATGCTTGAAACAAGAAACCGCATACTATTAGTGAGGTTTTGGTTAAACGAGAAGTTTTAAAAATGGCAGAGATTTCGCTTGGTCAGAAAGAAGCTATGAAACTAAATTCAGTACCTTTGTCAGCAAAAGTTGTCAGAGACAGAATTTCTACGTTGTCCGAAAATGTCCGGGAACAAGTCCTTTCTTTTATAGATGCGAGTAAATTCTTTGGTATAAAGCTTGGTGAGACCAATAAAGTTAGTAGTAACGCGCAGCTTAAGGTATATATTTGATACAAAGGTTTACAATCAATTGAAGCGGAAATGTTTTTTTGTTCCGCTCGAACTGCGATGTCAAGGAATTGATATATTCCATTAAGTTAATGAATATTTTGAAAAACTAAATACAGTTTTCCTATTTTAATGCGGTCAGCACCCCCCTCTCCCCTCTAGTGAAGTATCTTCAAAGGAGAAAACAATTCCTTCACGCAAGGGTGTCCAATGTCCGGCCTTCTGGCCAAAATCAGCATGCAAATCAATTTTAACATTGCCGCGGGCTCAACTTTAAGAACTAATTGATATTTCTGTAACAACATTTTTAAAAGAAGAAATTTTATGCTGTTTTCAATACTCAAATGATGGCGGAAATCGATAAAATTTTGATTGTTTACTAATTACTAGACTTTCAGCCTTAAACACCTAACAATGGGGACAAATTTAGTTGCTTCTGTTTGTTCTGCTGTGAATGACCTTAAATTACCAAAAACAATCTCTCTTTTTATTACCTATAGTGCCCCTGTCATGACTGGTGACAACCCTTTGTGCTGGAGGGAGTGGTCGAAGCCCAGTTTGCTTTATCATTTTTAAAAACAGAAGACTCTTTTATGTCCAGAATTTTTAAAGATCGCTCTGGTGCGTGTTTGACTATTTCATTATTCCAAGTTAAATGATGATTTGTAATTTCTGTATCGTATGTAGACACATAGAGGACCGTCTTTACATTAAGGAATATTCTTTATATCAAACCATGCTGGAGCATTAACTGTTAGGATGAAGGTAACAACCAACCGTCTTCAGATGATTCAATGGGCTTCTCGTGGCAACATACAGACGTAGTATATGATTGGCCATAGTTAGCTACTTTAAAAGGTTGATAGAGCCAGGATTGCGAGTGTCAATGGTCCACATGACAAAAGCTAACACTTACAACAGTACACAAGTCGAACAGGTATTTCTGATCTGTACTTAAGTCATCGTAATTTCAACTCGACGGTAGAACATGACATTTTATTGGTATGAAGTCATCGGCGGGAAGTTTCTCACAATTAAACCGTGACTTTCCGATTGGACCGGAAAATCCATTTGGACCAATTGTAGGTCAATCTAGATGTTCACAAAAATGATTTAACGGTAATTAGTTTGCATGTAGCTGACATAAGAACCATTGCAGCAGTCTGTGCAACGCCACTTCAAGTAATCGAATGATGCCTCCTCGATTGCACATATTAGCGGCTATCCCGTCACAATCTACAGCTTCGATGCCACTAGAGTCAACATTTCTTTTACTCAAATAAGCAATCAACTCAGCCGCGATAACTTTGCTTGACCCTGCAGCTGGTGTAATGTGGACGAAAATATGTAGATTTTGAATCGGATATAATCGATGTATGTTCTTCAGTTATTAGTTTCCGATGAAATTTTCCATCGCATTCTTTACTTTGGGTCATTGTACTGTCTTTTCTGCCGTCAAAATATAACCCAGTGATTAGGTTACTGACTTCGGTACGTCTCTTACAACGTTCTCGTCAATCACTTTAGAAACGCGTCAATCACTTTAGAAACGCGTCAATCACTTTAGAAACGCGTCAATCACTTTAGAAACGCGTCAATCACTTTAGAAACGCGATTATACAAGAACAAAATGTTTTGCAACATTATGTATGCAATAATAATCATCATCATACGTGGTGCTAAAGCTCATGTAGGGCCCTGGCCTGCTCCACCAGTCCTTCCATTCGGATCCATCGAAATCTTTCCTTCTCCATGCTCGAACCCCCAGCTGGTGCAGGTCCATTTCCAAAGCATCGATCCATCTCAGTCTTGGGCGACCAGTGAGTCGTCTGTCCTCTGATTTCTGTCTGTAAATAATTTTTACTGCTCTATATTCTGGCATCCTTTCAACATGTCCTGCACAGTGTATTCTGTGTATTTACTCTAAACAGGAAGTAAATGCGTAGAAAAGCGAACTAATAATGATCGTTTACTTGAAAGACGTCTTTACAGATAAGCTATTAGTGGGAGCAAACAACTTGCCAATATCTTGAAATTGAAAGAACTCCTGATAACAAATACATTATCGGTATCTTATAAATGGTTAGATTTTGAAGTTGGTTATGGAACCTCAAGGCATTAGTTAAATTTTTTTTTTTTTTTTAACGGAGTAGTTCATTTGACGACAGAGAGAGTTTTCATAACTTTCCAATGTCTACCAAGTCAAAATAAAATCATGTCATTTTCAGTCCACCCTTCTGTATATTAGGAAATGAGCAACGTGGCAACCAATGTTCCCTCAATGCTGTGAGGCCGCGCAGCTATCCGGCAAACGCCACGTAGCAGTTTTGAGTTATTATCGTGAAGCATATTTCGATAGCGAGATATCAGACGGGAAGCGCCGTCGGCAGAAAATTTAATGGCGACTTTATTTCTTGTTATAACTCGGACACGGCCGCAGCTGTTGTTAAGAATTCAATTAGGAAAACAACTTTAAACAATTTAAAGAATGTATCTCCCACTTGTCTCTCTCTCTCACACATTCCCTCTTTCACACAGACACACTCTCTCCCCCTCCATCACCTCTCTCTCTCCCCTCTCACACAGACACACTCCCTCCCTCTCCATCTCTCCCTCTCGCACAGCAAAAATACTTTGAAAAAATCCTTCAAGTCATTCCTTGGACACAAACACGCAAAATTCTCTGTCACACACACATTACTCTCTCTCTCTCTCCCCCCCTCTCTCTCTCTCTCTCTCTCACACACACACACACACACACACACACACACACAAACACACACACTACACAGGTTTTAACACATCGTGCAAGCTCTACCTTATCTTAGGAATTCAATTAACAAAACAAAAAATGATTTCCGTCTCTCATACACACAAACACTCAGTAAGCGGCTATTAATAAACACATTCTTCGAGTCATTCCTGGAATGCCGAAACGGGGACGAATTTCAATTAGATTAATAAATAAAATTATGTAATTGACTTCCGCGAGCCCAACGACCAACATTCCGTGAGACCAACAACCAACATTCCGTGAGACCAACAACCAACATTCCGTGAGACCAACGACCAACATTCCGTGAGACCAACGACCAACATTCCGTGAGACCAACTACCAACATTCCGTGAGACCAACGACCAACATTCCGTGAGACCAACAACCAACATTCCGTGAGACCAACAACCAACATTCCGTGAGACCAACGACCAATATTCCGTAAGACCAACAACCAACATTCCGTGAGACCATCGACCAATATTCCGTAAGACCAACAACCAACATTCCGTGAGACCAACGACCAACATTCCGTGAGACCAACGACCAACATTCCGTGAGACCAACTACCAACATTCATACAGTTCCACGAATCTGATTTAAACTCGCCGACCAATTACAACTAAATCTTTTAAATATGAGGGGGAAAAAGTCGGGAGGATATTTTATTATTTTAAAAAATTACCGTACGTGTCGGCGTGTAAGACGACCCCCCATCCCCCACACTTTTCTGTTCAAATATAGTTTTAAAGCTAACTTCCAACATATCAAAGCAGGGATCGTGAAACTTTTTGTCTGAGAGAGCCATAAACACAACATATTGTGAAGATCCTAGGTTGTTTTCTTGTTTCAGTCTCTATCCACTTTCACTCTATTTCTCTAAGCTGCACACACTTGGTTAATTATTCTTAAAACTGAACTCCAAGTCAGAATGCATACACTGACCACAACAACTCACCCAGGCCCACACTGACCACAATGACTCACCCAGGCTCACACTGACCCGGACTCACCTAGGCGCACACTGACCACAACGACTCACCCAGGCCCACACTGACCCTGACTCACCTAGGCCCACACTGACCACAACGACTCACCCAGGCCCACACTGACCCTGAGTCACCTAGGCCCACACTGACCACAACGACTCACCCAGGCCCACACTGACCCTGACTCATCTAGGCCCACACTGATCAACACTGACCACAACTCACCCAAGCTGGGAAAAGGCTCTCAGAGTAGACACCTTGCGTGTCAAACAAAATGGTGCTGGGAATTTGCATCAAGTAGTAGACAAAGAATAGATAATCGATTTTTCTGTGCTCGTCACCAGGTGCAGGCATTTTAGCTGTTCACAAAGAAATAAAAGATAAATAAAATTTTTAAAAATCGATAAAATAATTGGAAGCCTGTAAACAAGATATTTAAGTGCCCTGTTTATTTTTTTAAAAACTGTAAATAAATAATTTAAGAAACGACTATTTTTAAAAATATTAAATATATTTTAAATTATTTAGTAGAATTTTCAACAAAGAAGCTAGAAATTGTATTTTAAAAAAATAAAAACGCCATAATAGTATTATTGGTTACAAGATTCGCCCAGCAGATTTGCTCATGGGTAGTGCAGAGAAAGTGGGGAAGAACGGACACAAACTACAGCATGAAGAAATCAAAACAACCCGAGTTAACGTCGGAGGAGGGGGGGGGATAAACCACATTATTATTGCTCTCGGTACATTCGCACTGCGGTTATCTACCTGCCCCCCGCCCTTCGCCAATTAGCTTGACAACCTTAACTTATGATTGGCCGGCCCTAGCGAGGCTAAGCCATGTTCGAAAAAAAAAATTTTGGGGAAAGAACGGTCAAAAACAAACATTTTTTTTTAAATAATAAAAAAAAAGTTTTATCTGGGGCTTAAACCCAAGACATTCTGGGTGTCAGGCTGACGTGAGAACCACTACACTACTACTATTAACAGACTACTACTAACAGACTACTACTAACAGACTACTACTAACAGACTACGACTAACAGACTACTATTAACAGACTACTACTAACAGACTACTATTAATCACATGTTAGTCTGTGAAGGGACAACGCAGATAAAAGCAAACGCTCGCCTAAACTGATTGGTGGATCCCAACCAATGACACTCATCGGTCATACTTATCTGCTACAGACGCTCCTTCTATACAGAAGATTATTGCGTCCTACGCTTTTCTATGGTTTGTGACTAGTCCTGCATTCTTATTAGAGTATTAAATGTTGATAAAAATATTGTATTCCTGGTTTCTACAAGAAGCCCATTCCACACCCGGATTCCGGACGGGAAGAACGAAAATGTGTATGTCTTTGTTCTAGTTCTTGCTTACAGAATAAGAAAGGAGTTTTTATCCTATAGTCTATCCGAGGGTTGTATTAAGTTATCTTTGTGTTGTATTTCTAAATTAGAATTAATTGCTTTATTTATAATTACAAATTTACTCTTGGTTCTTCTATCCTCTAGTGTTTCAAGGTTTAATGATTTAACTAATGGTGTTATTCTTGTAAGTTTTGAATATTCGCCAGCAATGAATCCGACAGCTTATTTTTTTTATTTTGTTCTAGTTGATCAATGTTTTCTTTGGTGGATGAGTCCTATACAGAAGATGCATATTCTAGTCGATACTCGCTTTGGTGAGTTATATTGTAGAGAACCTGGTTCTAAGTAGTGGATGTATGGACCACGTTCGTCTTCTGACTAAACTTTCCTTTCACTCAATTCTTATTTCCTGGTCACAGGTGTCTTCTACTCTCCTATTGAAACAACGAACTCCAAGACTGCGTGCAGTCTATTTAATTCACTTAATGGCCTCACTAACTCACTAGTTAAATTCTACTTAACAAAGCAGTAATCGCTACAGTCCACCTGACTACAATCCTTATCTCTGTCCCTAGTCTCACTAGTTAAATTCTACTTAACACAGCACTAATCGCTACAGTCCACATGACTACAATCCTTATCTCTGTCCCTAGTCTCACTAGTTAAATTCTACTTAACACAGCACTAATCGCTACAGTCCACCTGACTACAATCCTTATTTCTATCCCTAGTCTCACTAGTTAAATTCTACTTAACACAGCACTAATCGCTACAGTCCACCTGACTACAAGCTTTATCTGTGTCCCTATATAAATTCTACTTAACACAGCACTAATTGCTAAAGTCTACCTGTCAACAAGTCTTATCCCTGCCCCTAGAGGTCAATCCCCCGAAGTGTCTCCTAGTTCCAAACGGGTGTGTCCAATCTGATACTCCCCCAGGCCTCAATCCCCGCCCCCTAAATACAATGTCCGAAATACGCCCCGCTCTATTTCGTCCACCATCCAGTTCCGGCTTGTGTGGGGTTGGGGCCGATGTGACATAATGGTTTATGTTTCTTTCCCCCCATTACCACTACTCACCTACCCATACCCCCATACCCGTACACCTGGCAAGTGTGGTCACATCCTCTACCCGGGTCATTTCACACCTATACCCAGTCCCGCGGATCGTCAGTTGTCGGCTGCCGTTTCATGTCCTCCCTGGCCGGTCCAAGGCCCCATACGAAATTTGCAATCGAAATATGTTAAATGTCATCTTTAAAAATCATAAATTTATTTAGGGATAGTAGATGTCAACATAATTTTGCATTTCCTTTCTTGCATTTTCCCCCTTTTCTTTAATTAAAAAAAATATTTTCAAAACATAAATAGTACATCGACAAAAAGAAGGGACATAATGAAATTCAAGGGTTGCCTGACCTACAGCAAGGCAAAGGACGCAATAATCTTCTGTATAGAGGGATGGTCTGTAACAGGTAAGACAGTCCAGATCAGAACATTTATTGTGAGATATTTGTTTATCCGATATCTTTGAAAATCTTAATAGTATTTTCAATAACGAGCTTGAGGGAAAAAAGACAACTCTCGCCGACCAGAATATTTCTTTAGATAAATAAAACAACTCATACAAACACATTTTTTGACTATAAATCCCTTATATATGACTCATAACTGAAAGTTTCGATTGTGTTCAAACACTTCCAGACTGAACATGACTGAAATCCCTTTGCTGAAAAGGAGGGGGGGGGGTCACCGATGGCGAGACTGAACTCCAGCAAACGCGTGAATGCCAACAGAGGGCTACCATACATTTATATAGAGATAAACTAAAATACATTAATTTATTTATGGTACAGTTAATCGATCTGAACATAAGATACAATGCATTGTTAGGTGACACGAGTGTATGTGCACAATTTCAACTCAAAAGCAACACGAAAAGATGGTCTTTTAAAAAATTACTTTTAGATCCAAACAAGAGCGTCAATGTTAGATCCAATCAAGGGCGTCAATGTTAGATCCAATCAAGGGCGTCAATGTTAGATCCAATCAAGGGCGTCAATGTTAGAT
>MUZC01001202.1:607488-624126 GCA_002072015.1 Radix auricularia | reverse complement strand
GTTAATGTTTGGTAACTTGTGGTTAATGTTTGGTAACTTGTAGTTAATGTTTGGTAACTTGTAGTTAATGTTTGGTAACTTGTGGTTAATGTTTGGTAACTTATGGTTAATGTTTGGTAACTTATGTTTGATAGTTGATGTTTGGTAACTTATGTTTGATAGTTGAAATGTTTCTCCTTACCTGGAGTAGTGGTGGTCCTTCGGTTCCCTCCCTTTTCAGCCCCATGCCCACAGCAAACATGACCAGAAGGAGGCACCCCACGAACTCAGCCAGGGCGGCACGCCAGAAGGCTAGGCTCTTCACGTCTGCCACCTCTTTGCCTATCTGACGTGATAGAAACGATCCTTGGTCATTGCTGGCATCAAGCTCCTCCTTCAGTTTGTCCGGGATGGACACGATGGACATGGTGATAACTTTCTATTGTTACTTCAGGAAAAACAAACCACGACTTTGAGGACCTGAGGTAGATTGATGATAGTCATTGAGGTAAACAGCATGTAGGTAAATCTTGTTAGGATAATTCCAACGTTGACAAGGGTTGCGTTCCTTTTGAATGGTCTGAATTCTTCTGATGGAAAGAGGCCAATCTGTCGGGAGATAAAAGTTCGGGAAGTGCGGGCAAATATTTTAGACTTTTTACCGTTCTTGGAGAAAATTGGGTTTACGAAGTGTAAGAAGAGTTTGGCAAACTACTAGTGACTAAATAAATTACTTATTACTATGTTCTAATGTCTTAATATTTAGTTTTTATAATAAGAAGTTATCTCATTGTGTATATCAGGGGTCTCCAAAATGTTCTGACAGATGGCTACATTAACTGTCAAACAGCAGTTTTGGGGCCAACTGTACACAGTTTTGTGGTAGACTACAGGTTTAAAATTTTTTTATTTTTTTTTTAAAGATTAAAGGGTCTCCAGAGCCAGGACGAGAGGGCCTCAAGGGTTGTATTTGGCCCGCGGGCCGTAGTTTGGAGACCCCTGGTGTATATGCTAGAAAATTTGACCCGAATCTGGACAATCTACCGCGCATATGAAAGAACTCCTATACGTTACTAGGTCTATAGATTTGACGAAAGAGTTAAACAAAATCAAAGCAACTCACAGCCAAAAGTAAAGAAAAGTAAACATGAGATAGTGTGTTTGTCAACTGATAACATAGTACCAGAAATTCAGCTCAAACTCTAGTCAGAGTCACAGAGCAGAGAGCCTATGTTTAGTGACAACGGGGTGATTTAACAACTTACTCTGTGATAAATAGATCAAATGACGCACCGTTACCAAAAATCTGAGCACGAATTGTGGCTTTTGAACGTACATTCTACGCCATGACGTAGTTAATATTTTCTTAACCTAGAGACGTGTAATGAGTCCAGTAGAGAGAAAACAATTATGGTACACATCTAAACTGGCAAGAGATCTTTTGAAACTCCAAATACAGTTATTGAGAATTTATTAGAAATAAACTCAGATTGAAAAGCTTACGGCAATCTGCAAAATTTAAACACTACACAAACTGCATTCCGTCAGCTTTACTGTAATACTGTACTTCAAACCCACCAACGTTCGCACTTCGTACATGACTACCGAGGAATAGATGGCACTAACACGTTAAATTTACATTTAAAAACTGTTTACAACAGACATTTTTAACTTCAAGTTTTCCTAATGTATAATAATATGATTATATTTATTACATTCTTAAACGACTTTATAACTATTTATATATATATATANAATAATTCCAAGAAGTTGTTTAAAGTCTAAATCAACTGCAAAATGCCAGTAACTAAACGCGCGATCTGATATTATATAGAATCTTGACCTTTTTTTGTTTTAAATTGTGAAGGTATAAAATAATTGTGTTACATTTTAATTTATTCTTGTAACAAGAGAATTCTCCAAAGAGGTGTGTTACCTTCTTGTCGTATTAATCCAGCGTCCCAGTCCGCCTGTCTGTGTGTGATGTGTGTGTGTGTGTGATCAGCTGCTCGCCCAGACTTTGGTCCGTCTTGGTGTGACCGTTGAGCCCACGGGCGGGTGACACCGAGTTCTGGGGCAATCCGCGGTTCAATGAAACACAGGTAAGGCTTACTGTAAAACTCTAAATAAGTGTACCTTTCGTTGGAAATAAAACTTTTTTTTAAAAAAACAGAATGACTCATTTTTATTTTATTGTTAAAATTTACCATAATATGAAATTTCCAAAAATTAGTTTAAATTCAAGAATAGGATACTTAAATTGTGTTTGATTTTGAAGTTTATTATTTTAAATGGCGCACATTCGTAGTTGTACCAATTGATTATGTGATTTGAACTTCCTCTTTTTATACAATTTTAAAATGTCAACACACTAATTATTTCTTTAAATTATTATTTAAATTAAATTTTATTGTTTAATAAACTCTTGGACAATATGTAAGATATTATATTATTACAAATTTTGTGTAGAAAATTTTTATTTGAAATATGTCCCCCTGGAAGACTCCACACCTACATACACACACAAAGACACACAAAGACACACACAATGACAGACCGGAAGCGTGCCTCTTCCCTTCTCTTTAACACTACCCCCCCCCCCCCACACACACACACACACAAACTAGAGGTGCATTCCTCGGGGCTAAAAATACGTGAAATTTTGGGTTTCGAGTTTTTACTCTCAACGACAAACTGTTTAAAGGACACACTTTTTTAAAGCTGCAATTTTCCCTCTTAAATTTCCCCTCTTCACGTTATGTATGAGCAGCCAGGGGACAGGGCGGAAAAGCCGCCAGAAATCTCAACATGCCTCGGTGACGTTTTTTAAACAATATTTTTTGTTGGCAGGTTTGAAAGGAGTTGCAGTCGGGGAGGGGGGTGTCTGTCTCTGCTGGTGAATTCGTCGCTTCAGTGAACACGTCCATTGTAGGACAAGGTGAAAAGTTTGTCGGGGGAGGGGGGAGCTCTGGCTTAGGGAATGCGTTTCCCACACTATTAGTGTGTAAATTTCACACACCCACACGTAGTCGTTGTGAATGATGGTGGCATAAAAGATGGGGGAGGGACGGGTGTGTTTCATCTTCATCTGAGTGGAAATTACGTTTAGCTAATTAATTACGCTTTATCCTCAACTGGGCAACTGGATTTTTAACGATTTCACAATGCTAAATAGGAACTTAAAGTTTAACACATAACTATAAGAAAACATTCATAGGAAACGGCTAATCCAAACTAGAGATGCGAATACTTTGGAGTTTTTAAGATTTCTTTCTTTTTAACACACACATGCGATCCAAACTTGTTACAACACTCTCACAAATACATCTACAGTTTCTCTTGTCAAACGCCATGACAAAGGGGTGCGTTTAATTAAATGTGCACCGCTATATAAGATATCTTATATTCTACAGACGCCCCTTATATGAAGAAGATTATTGCGCCCTATGCATGTCCATGGTCTTTGTATAGTCTTAATACGTGCCTGTCTGTCCGGGTCAGATCTTATAATTGAAATCTCAACTATTTTCCACTGATAAATGACAATGTTCATAGTTCCTATACTTTAAATTAAATGGAGCCACATTACTCTTTATCTAATTCCCAATCAGAAATCCCTTTATTTAGGTACAGCCTCTTCCGGTCAAT
The DNA here is from genome assembly GCA_002072015.1 of Radix auricularia. Classification (NCBI taxonomy): domain Eukaryota; kingdom Metazoa; phylum Mollusca; class Gastropoda; family Lymnaeidae; genus Radix; species Radix auricularia. Next base: position 620,499 of record MUZC01001202.1, on the reverse strand, counting down.
CACAATATTTTTTAGTTCAACTCACCTTCACTTGCGTGTGTATAAAGGCAAAAAACATGACCATGTTACTCCACTACTTTACTCACTTCATTGGCTACCCATACAAGCCCGAATTGATTACAAACTGGCTGTTCTGTGTCACAACTACTTTTCTGACTCATGCCCTTCCTATCTTACTGAACTTTTGTCGGTCTACTCACCAAGTCGTCAGCTACGCTCTTCTGCAGATACACGCATTCAATGTGTTCCTAAGACAAGAACTAAAACATTTGGCGAAAGGTCATTTTCTTTTTGTGCAGCCAAACAATGAAATTCTCTTCCATTACAAATCCGTAGTATTTCAACTGCTAAGTCCTTCAAGACGTAACTTAAAACACATCTATTCAAACTTTATTTTGAACATTAATGAAACAACATTACTTTTTATGATTAACGTAGCTGATGTACTACGTATAGTCATTTATGTAGTTATTATGATATGAATGTTTATTTAATTAATGCATGTATTGTTATCTCAATGTAAAGCGCCGTGAGCCTGGCTCCTAGCTGGGATACAGCGCTATATAAATTATCATTTTATTATTATTATAATTATATCAGAAATATTTTCTGTTGGTCTTGATCAAAATTTGTGTGTCATAGAAACAAATCCACCTTATCTAATTTTCAATTGTTCAAACCCAGGCGAAAACATTTTTTTTTTAAATTAAAAAAAAAATCAATTAAATTTTTTGAAATAAAATCGATCTAGTTAGTGATGATTCTGGCAGTGAAATTATTCATACCGTCTATTTTATTTTTATCCTGTCGTTCACCGTTATTAAAATTTATTTGTTTGGGTTAGTGGATGAAAAACATAAAAATAATTTTAAAAACTATTTTGGGTGATTTAGTTTCAGAAACACTTGAAACATTTCAACATTTATCAGCAATGGAAACATGTTAAAAAGATAAGTCATTGTAAGTCATATTCGTCCATGATTTTAGTTGTTTTTTTTTTCAAATGTTAAAATATTCAAATATCAACAGGCACATTTTTTTAACGCTTTATTGTACTTTAAAAATAAAACCAAATTTAGCATCTGTTCTGTTTCACCTGTTTATTTGTAAAATCACAATGACAATGAGTCTGTCTGACTTTGTTACCATCAGTTTGAACAAATGACAATAACTTTAGACTATGAAAATAATTATGTCGATAAGTGAAGATTGCTGGCGGGGGGGGGGTTGGATTGTGTCTGGTAGACGATATATCTGTCAATATTGACTCACTGTGACAGGTTGCCCTAATGTCCCCGACCTTGACCTTAGGCTGACCACTCACTTTCAGCTAAGTTCTGATTGACAGCCTCAACTGTCTTCAACGGTTCAGCATACAACAGTAGATTACGTTTACGTTGGAGAATGGGCGGTGGGGGGGAGGTTCCATGGGGTTAATCTATTCATAATAGACACTTAGGACGGGGAGGGAGGAAGGTACACAAAACCCTTCACTGACCTGTTGACACCAACATATAATCCTAATGGTGTGTTTGTGTATGTTTAATAGAGTGAAAGACTAAGAAAACATCTGTCACTCCCTTTATTTCCTACTATGAACAAGTGTGTGTGTGAGCGAGTGTATGAGGGGGTGTGTGAGGGAGTGGGTGGGCGAGTGTGTGAGGGAGTGTGTGAGCGAGTGTGTGAGAGCGAGTGTGTGTGAGCGAGTGTGTGAGGGAGTGTGTGAGGGAGCGTGTGAGCGAGTGTGTGAGGGAGCATGTGAGCGAGTGTGTGAGCGATGTGTGAGGGAGCGCGTGAGGGAGCGCGTGAAGGAGCGTGTGAGCGAGCGCGTGAGGGAGCGTGTGAGGGAGTGTGTGAGGGAGTGTGTGAGCGAGTGTTGAGAAAATAAAATTCGCGAAAGAAAGAGGGGAGACTTGAAAAGAGAAGATTACTTAGTATAGCTGCAATGAGGGGAGAGAACTATTGCAATAATTACGTCTTATGACATTTCATCGAACGTGTGAGCAAACTTTCACCAGACATTAAACCACGTTTATTTCTTTACTGTAGTCTGTAGATTAAACTATTTATTTCATTAGAAGAAACTAGTCTCTAACTCTAATAGGCATATAGATAACTCTTCCCATCAGCCCCATTAAATTGATTGTATGTTAAGAAACTTACCGTTCTTGCTATCGAGCTTCTCACTCAGTTCTTCTTGTTGTCTCTGGCGTCTCTTACTGCGTGTTTACCTCACACAGACATGCGTCTGATAGTACCGAGCTGGTTCTCAAATCGATGAGCAGGGGCATGCCCCGTGTAGGTTAGGTCAAATATTGGAAGTGGAAGTAAGTTGATCTTGTGTTAAAAAATTTTCTTGGAGGTTAATTGACATGAACCATAAATGTAAATGGTAAAGACGTAAACAGGGTAAGGGTTAGCCTGACAGGACGTTAAACCCTGTTTACGTCTTTACCATTGACTTTTTAAGCCTGATTGCTGAACGTTTTTAAGGGGGGATTAATAATTAATAGTGCGTTATACGCTTACCCTTGGTGCCTTGAATTCTTATAAGAGTTTAAAATGATAAAATGTTGGTTTTCTTTGTTTCCTCAGCCAACCCATTCTACGCCCCGAATCCCGGACGGGAAGAATGATGATTTGTATGTGTTTGTTCTTGCATACGGAATAAGAAATGTGTTTTTATACGTATGTCTATCTGAGAGTTATATTTAGTTATCTTAGTGTTGTATTTCTAAATTAAAATTAATTGCCTTGTGTATAATTACTAATTTACTCTTGGTTCTTCTATCCTCTAGTGTTTCAAGGTTTAATGATTTAACCTATGGTTTTACTCTTGTCAGTTTTGAATATGCTCCTGTAATGAATCTGGTAATTCTTTTTTTAATTTGTATATCAATGTTTTCTTTGGTTGATGAATCCCATACAGAATATTCATATTCTAGTACAGGTCTCACCAATGTTTTATTTTTTTTATTACATCTGTGAAAGCTTCTTTTTATAAAGCCTGAGGTCTTGTTTATTTTTTTCAATAACTCCATTGACATGGGGACTCCAAGATAGTTTCTGATTTATTATTACTCCTAAGTATTTTGAATCTTTAGTTTGGATAAGTTGTTTTCCATTAATAAAATATTTTGATTTTATTTGTTTCTTTTTCTTTTCTACTCTTAACAGTTGACACTTGTCTGACATGGTTGGAAAGACACTCCTGCTAATTTCCCTTTTTATTAACTCATCGAAGTCTTTTGGTAAGATTGTGCCATCTTGTTCTGATTTAATTGTTCTATAGATTATACAATGATCTTCAAATAACCTAACTTTTGTTCCTGATGAAATGTTTTTGGGTAAATCATTTATATAAATTAAAAATAGTAAGGGACCCAGCACAGTTCCTTGTGGAACTCCTTAGTTAAACTTTATTGGTGCAGATTTAGATCCATTAAATTATTACAGTTTATTCTCTATCCAAAAAGACTGATGTATGGAACCTGAGGTTCCAAAGTATTTACGATTTTTAAATTTTACTTTTATTTTTAGATGGGGTCATGCAAAAATAAAACAAAGTAACCACTGATACTCGTAAACCATCAGGGGCGTTGGCAGGACGGAAGTGCACCCCCCCCCCGCCCCACGAAGACTGAGTTTTAGCTGGTAATATGAACATCTCTATCAGCGCTCACCAAGTTACAACACAAAAATATGAACATCTCTATCAGCGCGCACCAAGTTACAACACAAAGGCGACAGCGTGTCGCCGTGTTAGGTGTTGAGGTGATCGCAGTCACCGCCTACCCCAGCCCCGGTGTACAGTTACGTGATTCGAGGTCAGCTGAGCCGCTCACGGGATTGCAGTCTTGTGGCCTTGACCTCACGTAGCACAACAGACTTGTTTATCAACATTTTTTTAAAAAACTGTAATTGGATGAAAAGGGGTGAATTGTTTGCAGTGCCATATTTACATATAAGCTATAAAAGCTATAGCTTAGGGCCCCCACTTTCTTGGGGGCCCCCTAAAATTTTCCTAGCTATCATATTTGGCGTTGACATAGAATATCTTGACTTTATAAAGGGCCCCACAGCCAAAACCTACTTCTTAAATTTAAAGTAAGGTACCAACACAATGTGCCAGCAAAGTGGTTTGGTTAAGGAAGTAATACTTAAGTTTCGTGCCGGCTGATGAGGCTCTGCGTGCCGACTGTGGCACGCGTGCCATAGGTTCGCCATCACCGGCTTAGAACTTTATCAAGTCTAGATCAGGCATTGATTGTTTGACAGCACTTAAACGTGAAATGGAATCAAGAAAATGTAAGCTGTGTGTGAGAGAAGGCGGTCACGTGGCTGTTTGATGTCTGGATCTCTTGTTGACGTGTTATCTATTGTTGCCTGTGGAAAAATGTGTATCTGATCAAAACATTAGAAACTGGGTTAATGAGATTGTCTGAATTGGGAGAGGGTGGTGGTGGGTGGAGGGGTCAATGCTAGTTTGTTTATATATATTTATATAAGATTAACTTGCCGTGGGTTTTAACCTATTTAACCTGTTTACATCAACATGGTCAAACTGTTACTGTATGTTGCCACTATTGTGTTTGCATCCAGTATTTCTTAGTTCATTTCTATAAAACACACACTTGCGTGTGTGGCACATAATATATTTTGCTTAAGTGCTTCGAATATCACCCACCTGTACCCTCCCCCTTTCATCTTCGGGGCCGTCCATAAATGACGTCATGTGGCGATGGGGGAGGGGGGGGGTAAAGAAAATCCGGTCGTTTTTACAAATCCGACTTCGGCTCTCGTCGGATTTTACTTCGTAAATCTGTCTGAATCGATCTCCGACAGGATTTTAAAATTTTGAATCCGGAACAACCCTAGTTACGATATTAAATAGATTGCAGTATTACAATAAATACATATTTCAGTTTCAAAACAAAAACAAAACAAAAATGAATCATGCTTATTTTCAATTAGAAAATACGGCTTTTAAAGCCCCCCTTCTTTTTTAAAGTTTTGTGACGAAATGTGACGAGGGGGGATGGGGGTAAAAAATCGGCCAAAATTACGTGACGTCGCTTATGGACGGCCCCTTCTTTGTGTTTTATGTAAACAATCAAATCAACAATTACGCAGTAAACTTCTCGAGAAAAGTCTGAACTCAATTTTCATTTTAAAAGATACATTAAAAAATTAATAGTCTAATCCAATGTAGTCTAAACCAAAGTACATTTTACAATCAAAATCAAATATTATTTCAAAGGAATAACATCAAATCTGGAAATAATGTACTCGTAAATTTTATTTATTCTTACGGAGGAATTTAGATTTAATGTTAAAGGGTTGAAATTAGTGTAATGCAGACTTTGGGGGTTAAAAACTTTTCTTGTTCGAAGGACGTCCCTCCAGTTCCGAAGGGGTTTCCGAACACTAGTTAGGGAAATAAATGCGGCTGGGTAATGCGTGGAACCTTCATGATCGTGGCCTGTGAGCGTTGGATCACTTGCCAACAGACCGGCACGGTCTGTGGACGCAATAATCTTCTGTATAGATAAGACAAGACAAGATAATACAAGACATTTGAGAAAAGACGCACAAAAACTCTTATTTGACATGTCTGGGCTCGGAAGGGGCTGTCAGACAAAACCAGGAAAACAAACACAAACCATGGTAGGACGTAATAATCTTCCGTATGTGATTGTAAATGATAAGATAAAATACCTTACTTGTAACTAAGGTGACCAGACGTCCCGATTTAGGCGGGACAGTCCCGATTTCAGACCTCATGTCCCGCCGACCCTCGCTTGTCCCGGCGGGACGCCCGTTTGTCCCGCTTTTTCTGTGATCGAGACTTTTTAAAAATTATCATTATTTTCTTTACAAATCATATTTTTACGCAAAAATGAATCACGTCAAAAATTAAACGTTAATCCATCATGGCATTACGATACAATTTTAAGCGCCTCACAGACTGAAGAGTTATTTTGTAATAAAAAATAACACACATTGCGATTTAAGAGCGCTGATCAAGTCAAGTCAATACTTTATTTGATAAAATACAATTAGTACAATTAGTTTTATTGGTTCTCTGTCACTCTTAGCGGCGGGGAGATGTAGTGAAGCTTCTGAATACGGATCACCACAAAAACGCCCTGAAATCGTCAGCATCTTTAGGAGGTACAATTACAAACTATTATTCAAGATCTGAGTTAGGTGAAAAGGAAGCTCAGTTGGCTGCTGCAGAGGGTACCTTGGCGTACCACACGCTTTTTCCTAATCACAGCTTCAGATCGATGGACTGTGCGTCCAAACTGATGCAAAAGTTTTTTAATCCAAAATTCACTTGCGCACGAACAAAGTGTGAAGCTATTCTCACGAATGTGCGCTGTCCATATATAATGAACCAAATTAAGGCAGAATTAAATGTGAATTTTTAGCGCATTTTCGAGAAGTCGAAATGCGCTATTGTATCCGTTTTGTCCGTCTGTCCGTCCGTCCGTCCGTCTGTCATCACCATAGATCTCAGCATCCATAAGTCCTAGACCCATGATGTATATATGTTTTTTGTATGTCCTGACCTGCCATTTGTGCATCAACACTCAGTTACTCGATCCGACCTCTTGTAGTGGCAGTAGAGCTCCTGGAAGTATGAAAGTCCTAGACCCATGATGTATATCACAAGAGTTCCTACCACCTCCAACACACAAGAATTCCTACCACCTCCAACACACAAGAATTCCTACCACCACCAACACACAAGAATTCCTACCACCTCCAACACACAAGAATTCCTACCACCACCAACACACAAGAGTTCCTACCACCACCAACACACAAGAGTTCCTAAAAATTCATAAAAATATGTCTAAAATCTAAACACAATTACTGATAACTACATAATGCTGATATCTAACATAAGTACTGATACATAATACGAAAATGCGCTAACACGTCCTGAGTCCAAAAAGGGACCAGGCTTAACATGATTTTTTGACAGTGTCTACATATGCGTCCAACCATAAGGATGTGAAGCTATTTCCTGTAATAATAAGATATTTTTTGCCAATGTCATGTGTTAAAATTAAAATCCTGGACATGCAATTGCTTACTGGAGAAACAGCAGAGACCATTTGTAATTTCCTTGTAAATGCATTACAGTACAGAGACATGGTTTAACAGAGAAGGTTGTCGGGTTCTGCGCAGATAACGCATACACGAACTTTGGGGGACTACAAAGGAGAGCAAGAAACAACGTGTTTGCAATATTGCAAGATGATCTAGGGGGTGAAACTGTTAGGTATTGGATGTGCTGCTCATATCGTCAACCACTCGATACACCACTGCAGGGGATTGCATGCCAGATGATGTGGAAGCAGTTATTATGAAAATCTATTATTACTTCTACATCTACACTGTTACAATATTCGTGTAGAGTCATTCAAAGAATTGTGCGAATTTGCCTGTGTAGAATACCAGCGCATTTTAGGATATGGGAAAACTAGATGGTTATCACTGATGCCTGCAGTGGAGAGAGTCTTAAAATTGTTTCCTGCACTGAAGTCTTATTTCTTGTCAGAAGAGAAGTGACCCACTTACAATATCGCTGCAGTGTTTCATGTGACAATTCTGCGCATAGAGGCGCAGACTGTAACAGCATTGGAAGCCTCTTCTGCACTCGATGATTTATAACACAAATGCACTGAGAGAAGCTCTAAAAACTTTTCGACCAGTGAAGTACGTATGCGGATTACTTAATTAAAAGAGGAAGGAATGGTGAGCAAAACCGACATTACAAGAACCGTTGTAAATTTTTACAACTGTGCTAATTATCTTAAACAGAGGATTGAGCAGTTCGAATGTCTGAATGCATTTAGTTGGGTTGCGTTAAAAGAAACAACATCATGGGAAAAAGTACAGGAGAGTCTGCAACTTTTTAGACAAAAGATTCGGAATGTTGACATCGATGATAACCAGTTATTTGACGAAATTAGCTACGTTAGCCGATTTGCTTCACCAGAAAAAATTGCAGATTGGAACTGTAAGCAGACTGGTGTTGACTGTCGATGGGTTGAAATCATCCTTCATTTCAAGAATAAAGATCTACCATGAGCGCAAATTCAGAAAAATGTACAGTTTGTTGTGTCTCCCGGGAACAAACGTTGTCACTGAAAGAGTTTTCTCCGCTATGAATGTCATATGGACAACTGAAAAAACACAATTAAAAGTGGAAACATTAGAAGCAATGTTAATGGTGAAGTGCAATTTTGAGTTTCACGAGAGTTCCTCTAATTCTTGTGATAAAGTGTATGACACGCTTCTACAAGAACCAAAACTTCTCAGAAGCATTCATTCGTTAATGAAATATGTGTATGGAGCACCTACAGAGAATGAAACTAAGTCTGCACAAGATCAGGGGGGTCCATCGTCTTCTTGTAATTAAAACATCGGGCATCCTGCGCTGGATGAGCACATTCAAGCAACAAGGTAAATACCGTTACCGTTTCAGGTTACAAACTGTTAATTTTCTAACTGGTATTTGCCCTTCAGGAAAGAGTGACTTACAGTCATTTTTCATAAAACGTTTAACGTTTCCGTAGAGGGGGGTGGGGTTACCACCCCAACCCCCCACAAAAAAGTCTAGGGGAACCCCCCCCCCCTCGTGCGACTCTGTTCCGCTTTGCGCTCCGCAAAATCTGGTCACCTTATTGTTACTGTAGAATTTATGAAACTGTGTCAATATCTTGTATAACAGATGAGATAATATCGTGGAGTTTAAATGAAGGGTAACTTAAATCACATGGGTGAGGTCACGTGAGCTTTGAATTAAGCGCAAAGCAAGTTTGCGACACCACAATCACAAGTCATGATTGTGTGGAACTAAGGATGAAGACTTGAGGCAGCGACGTCTCTGATAGTTTTGTTTAAATGAAATAAAAGCTCTAACTCTTATGATCAAAGTAATGACTGTGGCAAATAGTGAATAGAAGTAAAATAAAATACGTTAAGAATTGAGTTTAAACAAAAGTTACAATTATTTGTTGTGGTTTTTGTTTGAAATATTATTATTTGAATTTATTTTTTGAAAATTTATTCTGTACAAGTACAAATATTTTGCTCATACCCGGTAATTTTTATGTGTAGAAATGTCTTATATGCTTGTGACTAACTATTAATTTTAAAATCAAATTTCTGATTTTTTTTTATTTTTACAATGTTACAAATGACAAGCAGCAATAACAAACAAACAAACAAACAAAATCGATATGCCATGAGTGCATGTACCTGACAGACGTCTAGAACACACGTGAAGTTTCTGGATGAATAGCCTACATGATAACTTGGGGGGGGGGGGGGACACGCATGGAGTCTAAAACTGAGCAGTGAGGGGACGGGTAGGCCTACCACGACTGCTATCGAATATTGAGTTTTGTTGTTTACTGATATGTGTTAAATAATATGTGTGCAGACCTTAGAAACTGTTAGTTCATCGAATTTCTTTCCTACCAAAAGTCTGATCCAGGTCTCCTGCTCTGTTCGAGCAACAACAACAAAAAAAAACACACACACACACACAAATGTTGCATTACTTGCATCCGAACTCTTACCATTTAACCATTACTCTATATTTAACCGCTGAAGTCAATGTCCTCTACATTCATGAAAAACTTATTCTCCAGGTTCTCATGTACCCCAAGACGCCTAGCCTACATGACCTTCTTCTAGTTATGGGATGAATACGCCGTGACCCAGTTTTTATTCTAAAAGGAACGGAAATAACTCAATCAATGATGGATGTGGATCTTTTTTTCCAGGGAACTCCCCCTGAATTTTTTGTTATGTATTTATAGACTGCTTGAGGCGTACTTAACAGTAAAGAGGTGAAATAATCCCAGTCTCCACATCCTGCAATGGCAACTCAGTCTCATCTGAGTCTCATCTCATTCTCAACTCAGTCTCAACTCAGTCTCATCTCAGTCTCATCTGAGTCGCATCTCAGTATCAACTCAGTCTCATCTCAATCTCATCTGGGTCTTAACTCAGTCTCATCTCAGTCTCAACTAGGTCTCATTTCGTTCTCATCTCAGTCTCATCTCGGTCCCCAGTCTCATCTCGGTCTTAACTCAGTCTCAACTCGGTCTCAACACAGTCTCATCTCGGTCTCAACTCAGTCTCATCTCGGTCTTAACTCAGTCTCATCTCAGTCTCAACTCAGTCTCATCGCGGTCCTCAGTCTCATCTCGGTCTTAACTCAATCTCATCTCGGTCTCAACTCAGTCTCTTCGCAGTCTCATCTTAGTCTCATCTCAGTCTCATCTCAGTCATTGCATCCTAACAAACATTCTTTCACTACTTTAAGTTGTTATCGGATAATTTAATAGAACAGGAGCACGAGTTTGAATTGATGACAGAGAAATTCAACAACTTAATATAAATATGTAGATTCTATTTATTTATTTAAAGTTTTATTATGTTTTAAATGTAAGTAACGTTTAAATTATCAATTCCTTAAAAATATATTGTAATTAATTTGTTAAAATATTGGGTTTTTTTTTCTTTTTTTTTTCTTTCTCTAAATCTAAAAGGAAAAATAAAGTGTGGTTTAAATTATTAATTAAGATAACTAAATTTTATTACATTGATTTATTATTAATGTTAATGGGATCACTGAATAGTTTTAAAATATTACTACACTGTGTACAGAGTAAAGAAATTTAGAATGAAAATCAAGCTCCAAGTGTTGAAGATTTTAAATTTAATTAGGACATGCAGGAATATAAGATTCTTTAAGTGATCCTCCCTGTTCAACACCCGGAAAATGGGCTGAAGTTTCGAAGTTCTGGTCCTGTGTCACGCTAAGCCTGACTGACTATGCAACTAGACACCAGAGTCCTTAGTTTTGTCATTCTGGTCCTGTGTCACGCTAAACCTGACTGACTAGGCAACTAGACACTAGAGTCCTTAGTTTTGTCATTCTGGTCCTGTGTCACGCTAAGCCTGACTGACTAGGCAACTAGACACCAGAGTCCTTAGTTTTGTCATTCTGGTCCTGTGTCACGCTAAACCTGACTGACTAGGCAACTAGACACTAGAGTCCTTAGTTTTGTAAGTTTGAATTAAACCAAATGTAAAATGTAAGAATTTTTTTTAATAGTAATATACGTATAGGCTTATACTTATCTTCAAGTGTGACTTTATGTAAAAGAGAATTCATGACGAAATGCTAGTTGGATTGATTTGAAAAAGAAAAAAAAAACAACAGCAATTAGTTACATCAATATTTATAGTTTGACAACCTCTTATATCAAAAATATTTCAGAACAATAACATGCAAAATATGCACACAATCTTAGGGCACATGCCCTATGGCAACTGGATGTTAATGATGATAGCAGTGTTCAAATCATAGTTTACCTGATCATTATGATACAAATACATCTAATTATCTGTCAAGAAGGGGGTAGGGGTAGGGTGGGTAACAATTTTTGGGGACTATTTTGTGTAGTCTGCAAACAAACCCTCTATAAACAAGGAATGATGAAATGAATCAGTAGAAATTATTCTGAGATTTTCTTTTTCTTAAATGAATTTAACATTACTGACATGGCAGCAAGTAATTACAGTGATGTCATGTCATTTCATGTACAGACAACATACATTTTGAATAAAAAATTATGCTCTGTGATAACACTGTCAATTAGTATGCAAAATTATAAAAATATTTTTTTTTCAAAATAAACAGAAAGGTTGGACTAAATGTGTTAATTTTTTATTATTATTTGAGATTTACAAATAACAATTTTTACAAGGAATAAATACATGCAAATCTAGAAGAACAAGTTATCTTTTAAAACAAATTTGATTTCTAGCTTATCCTGTAGGTAAAACATTTTTTTAAAAAATATGTAAAAATTCAATAGTTTAAGAATTCATCAATTATTAAATAGAGGCTTGGTTTTATAAATTATATAGAAATACATACATACATAACGACATAGATTCCATCACTTGTTCATGTAAATGTGTGATGACTCTATCGCAATGAGTCAGACTTTTTAAGTAACATGAACATTACATTATATCAAAATCAATATATAAACAAAATGTGAAAGTGGAGTGACACATTATATAAGTAAAGGAGCCCAATACTTCAACAAAACAACTTTAAGTGTAATAGAAATTGCACCATAAGACAGTTTTTTCTTTATAAATTTCTTTTTTTTTTCATTTAATGATAACATTTCTTTTTGATGTTTTAAAATTTATAATGTACCAATTCAAAGAAATTTATAAAATCAGAAAAATCTTCTTTTTTTAAAATTTATAAAGCAGTTGGTGAAATAATTTTTAAACTGGCAACAAGTATAGGATTTTTTAGTAATAGGTCACATAAAAAGAAACTTACAATATTGTAACACAAAATTTCTCTGGATATCAACCATGTAATAAATTTATTTATATTTCAGTGGATTAAGTCCAAACAATATAACTGGAAATTATTAATACTAATTCTAATAATACAGTAAACAGATACTCAAGTTAAAGCAAATACACGATAGTAATTATTCATTTTAATTTTAATGTTAATCATTGGTGCAGGTTAGTAATTTAGTTAAAAAGGAGTATTAATATTAACTTCTAGCAATAATTATAAGTGATACATTGACAAACTTTATTATTATAACTATACTATACTATTCTATTATACTATTAAAACTATAACCTTACTATGGCTAGAAATTAAAATACATTTTATTATTCTCAGTCTTTTAATATATGTATTGTGGAAGCCATTAACAGAAAACCATTTAGACATACAAATCAGGCATCAGACTTATATAATTAATTGACATGTTAGGTAAAAGTAATTAAAAATAAAATTTTCACTTTCAGTGCTGAATTGCAGCTCTCTCTATAACTAAATTGATCATGTTTGAATTAAATCAAATTTAGGCCATAAAGTAACCTTTTTTTTTTTCTTTTTTTTTTTTTTTTTTTTTTTTTTTTTTGGGGGGG
>MUZC01001202.1:583927-607467 GCA_002072015.1 Radix auricularia | reverse complement strand
GATTTTTTTACATTATGTACCCACTCTATAATAAGTCTGTACATTTTCTATTACAAGTATCATAATCTAAAACAATATGGTGAAATTTTGGCTTTGATATTTTACTTGGTTTGATTTTTTAAAATGTTTCAAATTTCTTACTTTTTGTTACCATACACAGTTTTAAAAATCTAATTTATTTTAAGTTTACTTTATCATCTGCTAGTTAGTTGTTGTTTTTTAAATAAAAGATTTGAATTTTCTTTGAGATGATAGCAAATTTATAGTTTTAACTTAACTGCTTATTTTTTTTTTTTTTATAAAAAAAAAATTAAGTAAATTGGACTTTTTGTGTCCCTTTTCATTTTTAGTCAAATTGTGGTTCAGCCCATTTTGGAATGAATAAAATTTGTTTTTACAAGATTGTGACAGACATGAACAAAATAAAATTGATATTATTGTCTGTACAGTTGCCTGTGAGTGAAAGAAGTCTGAAAGCTACAAAATTGTTACTATAAAAGTTAAAGGGGAGCAAAAACACACCTTTTCACTGTAAATTTTTTTTTTTACAAAATTTCTGATTAAAAAAAAATTATATCTTTTACTTTTAAAATATTTAAAGTAGAAAAAATGATTTTTGTTGTTTTGTTCTAATAAAGATAAGTTCTACAGAAGGGAGAATTTAACTTGACTGTAGTAATTTTCAATTTGAATACCTACACCTTCTGAGGCCAAAAGATCTTGTGGCAAACAGAAGGTCATAGGTCAGTGCTCCAGCCACTGCTCCAATCATAGGTCCTGTCCAGTAAATCTGTCCACAAAAAATATGTTATTTTTGATATTATGTCATACTAGGTTGTGCCAGAGGGCCTATGGCGCCCAAATTTTTTGAATGTTATTGCATGCGTTCGAATCAGTGTGTCAACCAAAAATTGGTATGTGAATGAGTTCACTAATTAAATCAATAGTCAATAATTAAATTTTAGTTAATTAGATAGATTTATTTTTCAAAAAATTTCTCTAGAAACAACATTTCTTTTTTCCAAAATTAAAATATAAGCTCAAACAATGACCACATATCAAATTTTACAACACACCCTCTGGTAATCTCGAAACTAAAATGCTTATGATTTTACTTCTATATTTTCAATTTTAAAAATATATGCTGATTATGTCCCTGAAAGTTGCAGAATGAGTGATCTGGCCTTTTATATTATTAATTAGCTGAAAACATTTATGTGTGTGTGTGGGGGGTACTTTCAAAGGGGAGTGTGCAACTATTTGATGAAGAAACTAATTAGGGACCATCCACAAATGATGTCACTAGAGGGGAGTCACTCACATTTGTGTAGAGGGGGGGGGTTGACACATGCTCGTTTTCATATAGAAAATACCACTTTCAGGGAGGTGGTGATAACAATTTTTGACGTCATTTTGAAGGGGGGTATAAAATTTTGTTATGACATGTGACAAAGGGGGGTAAAAAAAATTGGCCAAAATCGTGTGACGGCATTTATGTACAGCCCTTTTAGAATTAAGTTTCATAACATGCACTTTGACCTTGAGATAACTGATGTTAAGATCCGAGTCTCTGCTGGCAAAGTCTTAGTGAAGTTGTGTAAGCTGTAACTGTAATTAGTTCATTTAACTTTCTCATCTTTTATTGCTATTTGCACATATACATAACCCAGTACATACAAAAGCCTAAAATAATTCTGGGGTTGACTCCCCTACGTGATCTAACCAAAAAGCTTTGAGTTTGAGCACTAGATTCTTCCCTACCCTTGTCAAGTAATTAAACAATATATGAATTATGCCCCCTATAATGACACAAAGAGGATTAAAACATGGAACCTTCCGAACTAAGAGCTTTATCGGGTAGAAATATTTGAGACGAAATATATTCAAACATGATCAATGATCTACCTGGCAATACTAACATATAATACAGATGTTAATTACGTATCTAATGTCTAAAGATTTAAAATGACATGGCTTTAAAATTGAAATACCTCAAGGAAATTAATCAAAAATGTATAGATATACTCAAAATTAATGACTAGGTTGTTGTGGCACCTGTGGCTCCCACTTTTTTTAAAAGCCAAAGTACCTTACATGAATGTTATTGCATGAGTTCGAATCAGTGTGTTCGATAACCAAAAAAATTACAGTTCACGGCTTATTTATGGGTTATATTCCTTGTTTGATAAATACGAAATATTAAACTTCCTGAAATGTACACAAAATATTTTATAAATATAAATCTTCAAATATATGTTGAAAAGAAATCATTAACACGGAAACATCTCATGTATACTCCCTTAACGTAGCTCACTAAACTATCCAATATTCACAGTTGCTGAAACGAAACTATTAACGGCTCTTCTTACACCATTCCCTTTTCCAAAATAAAAATAAAAGTTCAAAGGATGACGTCATAAATTATTTTACAGCAAGAAATACCACACGCCCTGATTATGATTTTATGTCTATATTTTCAATTTGAAAAAAATATGCTGATTATGTCCCTGGGAGTTACAGAGTGATGTCCCTTAGCGATACAAAGTGACCTGGGCTGATAAAATTATCGAAATTTAACATAAAAAATGTATAAAAAGAAAGTATTTGTCTCACCCAAACATTAGTGTATTCCCCTTGCACAATAGCTGGTCCAAAGGTTCTCACTGGGTTCATGCAGCCACCAGATAGGTTAGCCTGAACACAAAGTTTTATAACTTTCACATCAAAAACTCAATGCTATCATTCATAAATTCAATAATTAAACTAAAATTTACGTTAAATTTTTTTTTTTACACAAGGTTTTTCCTCAAATTATTTATACAATAATGGGCGTTAAAATAATTTGACTTTGCGTGGATACACAAATAATAAGGCATGGTATATAAGAAAAAAGCATTTCTTATATTTAATTTTTAATGATACCTGATTATTAATTAAATTTCTTAATTTATAATTTGACCATGTTTTTTTCTGTCACGCCAACAAGTGAGTATTTAAATAATGTGTAATCGTAATAGACAGTGCATCAGTTACTCTCATCTAGCTGAGACATTTGCTTGCATTGCGACTCAAATAAATAAATATAGTTTATGGTTACTGAGCATGTAAATAATTCTGTAAAATGTTTTCAATTAATAGAACTACACGGGAGGGGAGGATAATTACAAATACAAATTTTCTTTGGGAGAGAGACGAGAGTCGCATACCTACCGGCCAATTTAACAGTAATAATAAAGACACGACCAGAGTCCGGCCACAAAAAAGGTGAGGTAGAGGGGAGGGCGCGGTCTTCTTAGAGCTAGTGGCACAGACCCTTCCTGAGAATTTTGGTGGAATGGATCATCCAAAGCCCAGTGGCACATCAATGGCTATGCCAAAGAAGCTACCATTTCAACTGAAGATATCAACAGCACCACTTAAATGGTGTAATTATGCCAAGAACACTTTGTGAACATATAGATCTATCAATGACAGCAAGGCAGAGGCACAAATGTCATGAACATGAATCTTTGCACTGCCAGGAACAAGGGCCCATAACCAAGTGAACGTCAATGCTTACCGCAAAAAGAATGTTAATAGTAACTGTAAGACCCACCAGCAGTGGTACAGAACCCTGAATGTCTGTCCTGCCAGCATCCACCTGAAAAGAGACGGATTGTTTTGTTATTGTTTGTTAATTTTATTGTTGTTTTTTTTAAGTTATAGATTTCTTAAATTTAAAAAATTGCTGCACCACATTGATCACTTATGACAAAATTCACTAAAAAGAAATATTCATAAGAATAAGACCGCTGTACATTGCTACCTCGAGATACAAAATTATTCTGTTTCTGTTCCAGAACGGCTTTTGTGTCTTGGATTTTTTTTTGCTTTTAAACTAAGTTTTACATGCAAAATACCTAATCTGTTCCAAGCCACACAGAACAATACTAACAATTTAAAATATCTTGGAAAACCAGAGGAAAATAAAGTAGGGTTCTTCGATCCTTAAAATTACACATTTTATATAATCTAAGAAATAATAATAAAACTATAAAAATAGAAGAAAATAATTGTCAAATGATATGAACACAAATGTGAACTCTTTTGAGTGAGGCGATGTGGTTAAGTGTCGGAGGAGGTGGTAGTGGAGGAGAACGGATGGCAGAAACATTACGGCATTAGGCATTACCTACGAACACTTAACTTTATGAAAAAATGCAGTATGTACAAAAATTTGCAAGCTTTAATTGTAAATAAACATATTTAATAAAACTCTATTCCAAACATACGCAACATAACAATTAAACTCATGTAATTTTTTTTTGGTAGTGTTTATCGCCTCGTCAGGACGACCCAATATGCGGCTGCATAAGCGCTCGTCCACTTCCGATTATTGCTATTCTTGGTAACATTGTTTATAAAATGATGTTTATAAAATTGAAGAGTTACAAGTATTCACTGCGCCTTTCATTGAACCTCCGATTCTATATGTGCATTCAAACAATCTCTCAAATATATCACTAAACCTAAACCAAGTCCTAAAAGCTATCACTAAACCTAACACAAACCCTAAAAACTATCACTAAACTTAACCCAAACCCTAAAAACTATCACTAAACCTAACCCTAAAGTCTATCCCTAAACCTAACATCAAAACAAACCATTTATAAAACAAAAATCTTATTCATTATCAATTCATGTAGTATTGTTTAAAAAAAACAAAAAGTAGGCAACAGTTAGGAATCGAACCCTGGATCTGCGATGTAGCGTACTATCTTACTATCAATACGACCACACAGCCACAAACACCAATGAATGTTTTAACGTTATAAAGAAAATGTTACCAAGAATAGCAATAACCGGAAGTGGACGAGCGCGTATGCAGCCGCATATTGGGTCGTCCTGACGAGGCGATAATCACTACTTTTTTTAAAATGGTTTTTTCAGTTTTTTTTTAGTTTTTTTTTTTTTGTTTTTTTTTTGCGCATTTTAAAATTCTGTTTATCCTTTCACTTTCTTCTCTCACTTCCACCACCATCTTTGTTTACTTTTAGCAAAAAATGGATCCAAGGAAGCTTGTTTTTGCCAGCTTTTTACAATTTTTCTGAACTGCGCAACAACAAGACCTGTTTGAGCCTTTTCGAGATTTTTCTTATCAATAAAGTCATCAAATTTCTTATACACATTTTTCGTATCTTGAATTTTTTGTCCTATCTTGGAGAAAAATATTCTTTGAGTGGCATTTCATATCCATGATTTTTCGTAAGTTGAAGCATTCGTATCTCAAGATACCACTGTACTTCCCAGAGGCAAATTCCCATTTTTACAAATGAAAGTGTCATAAAAACTTACAAATGACATGGTCACAAATAGTAACAGGAAGGTTATGAAGACTTCCACCCCCAGTGCCTCCGATGTGGTGACGCCCACAGCTGGGTTAATGATCCCGAGGGTGCCCACATAAGCATCAGGCACCATGGCCTTTAAAAGTCCTGCCCCAGCAACTGCCCCTATGGTTTGGAAGAGTGTATAAACCACGAACCTGTGAAATCATAGACATGGTTTGTCTTCACTGGGTCATAAATTAGAGATTAATTGTCATTTATTTTTAGTCTTTTTAAAATCTTTAATTCATGATAATTTAGTCTTCATCTTTAAAAAATATTTCACATGTGTGTAAAGTTGTTTTGTTTTAAAGTTTTCCTGAAGTCAACACTAGCAAATGTCTTAATCATATTTCGTTGACTTGAAAAGTTATTTGTAGCGTAAACCTTGAACCCAATTCCACAACAAACATTTTTTTAATAATTCATTCAGTTAGCACTTGGATGCTGCTCACAAATTCTATAGTAATTTATGAATCATCTGAAAACCAGTGGTCTGGTCATGCAACAAACCTGACAAAAGTGATCTGTCTTGTCACCAAAAATGCTATTGACACAGCTGGGTTGACATGACCTCCACTGACCGTGGTCAGAGCTGTGATGATGACAGCCAGGAAGAAACCGCAGCCAATGGCACCCTGTAGGGAGAGCAAGTCAGGTAGGAACTTTAACGGTGCAATCACACAGCTGAAACTTGACACAATCACACAGCTGAAACTTGACACAATCACACAGCTGAAACTTGACACAATCACACAGCTGAAACTTGACACCATCACACAGCTGAAACTTGACACAATCACACAGCTGAAACTTGACACAATCACACAGCTGAAACTTGACACAATCACACAGCTTGACACAATCACACAGCTGAAACTTGACACAATCACACAGCTGAAACTTGACACAATCACACAGCTGAAACTTGACACAATCACAGAACTTAAACGTGTAACCATCTATTGACCTAACATGACAGTGGCGTAGCGAGGGGGGCAAATTTTAAAGTAAACTAATGTGTCCCAAATACGTTTGCAAAGTTGAATTTTGGAGCTCCGAAAATATCTTTATTACAAACCAGTTGGCAAGCATGATTTTGGCGCCCCCATTGAGCGTTAAGGGGCGCCATTCTACTCATAAATAAAAGATACATAAACAATGTAGTATTGCTGATGGCGTTGTTATTGTTTTTTTTTTTTTATTAAAAAAAACTGTGAGTTGCTGGGAAACTAGGGTGAGCAGTAAGAGTCAAATGCGATTCTATTAATAGTACAGACAGAGACGACACTAAAAGCAACCAAAATATCATAGATTAGAAAAAGGGAGGCTTAAAGCAATGGTTCTCAACCTGTGGTCCGCGGACCACAAGAGGTCCTCGAAGTTGTGCCATGTGGTCCTTGAGCAAAGCAGGAAATTTAGACACTGTTTGATTCATTGAGAAAGACCAACAAATAAAAGAACTAACGAAGACTTGAGATATATTTTTGATCAGGCCATAGATATAAGTTTTTAAATTTTATCAAGACTCGTCCATTAAATTCTCATCTCTTGCTTCCTTCCAATATGAATCTTGAACATTAACAGCTACTCATGTATACTGAGGTTCGCTGGTTATCAGACTGTTTTAAATACGTGATGATGTAAGAGAGTTTCTTGTCGAAAAAACTCATAGCTTGTTGATCATTTGAACCATGGCTTATGGGTTGCTGTTCTGACTTACTGGGCTGGAATTTTTGAAGAACTTAATAAACTTAATTCAACTCGGCAAGGAAAGAAAGGCACAATATATTACTTGCAGTGACAAAGTGTCAGCTTTTACGAAGAAGCTTGATCTTTGAAAAAGAAGATTTTTTCAAAGTACTTTTGAGATGTTTGATCAATTGTACAAAATCACCGAACAACCAGAAAATGCTGAAATAAATAAACAAATGTTGATTAATTTGATTATGTTGCATCAGAAAGTGGGCTTAATGAAATTTTGGAGCAATCCGAACTGTCTCAGGAAGTTTTTAAAATACTTTTTGCCTTTGCAACTTTGTGAAAGTGGATTTGCTTACAATAAAAACAAAACATCCTTCGTACTAAATAAATTAATAAAGCAGTCTTTTAAATCTAACTTTCCAACACGGCAGTAGCACAATTTTTATTAGTGGTCCGTAGCAAAACAACACATTTTTCAAACGGTCCTTCAATCTCAACAGGTTGAGAACCACATGTTTACAGAATGGTAAATTCACGTAAAGAAAAATCTTACTCCCCAAATCCCACTGGAGGGAGTAAAGTTGGGGGGAGGGAAGGTCTCCTCTCACGGGCTTGTACCGGTATGTCAAAGCAAGTTGGGTTCCTTTCTATGAAACATCAGACACCGCCTCTCTTTCCTGTCTCTCTGTGATCAAACTTGTTGCTCAGTAAGATCCACTATTAGAAAAAAAAACCTACAAAACGCTCAAGAAAATCCAGGTTCAGTATCTTATTTATAACCGGAAATCCAAAATGAATTTATCCACCTACTTACATCGACTGTAATGAATCAGTTGTTGAGTGAAATCATTAAAAAACAAGTACAACGGTATCTTACCTGACTCATTACTCGATCTAGGACACCGGGAGAAGCTTTCTTAAGTCATCAGATTTGTGGATGTTGATTTTCATACAAAAAATTAACTATCAAAGAATCACTTTAGGTTTTGTACAGATACATTCCAAAGACGCAGCAAACCTTGAAAAAGTTATAGAGAAACTGGAATCTAATATCAAACCACTAGCCTACTGTCGGTCCTAATGTTATGACAAAGCTGCTGTAATGACTGGACAATATATCCGGACTTCAACAGCGAATATGTGCTAGAAATCAATGAGCATTGTTCATTAACTGTGGCAACCACAGCTTAAACTTGGCAAGAGTACACTCAGCTAGACAGGATCCAGTTGTTATCACGTTTTTTTGGAACAGTTGAAAGTATAAATTTATGTTTTGTCCTGTTCAACAACTCGTTGGGAAGAATTGAAAAAATAGTTTTTCCAATCACAATGAATGGGGAGTCTGAAACACGTTGGAGTGCACGATCAGAAATTGTTATAGCAATTTATGAAGGACTAGATGAACAGATAGGGCTGTTGTTGGAAAAATTATCAGAACATATAAATATGACGCCTGACTCCAGATGTGATGCAGGTAGGTATATTAAACTTTAACTTCCTAGTTTTGTTACATTTCTGGAGCATCATACTTGAGAAAATTGATAGTGTCCAGAAATGGTTGCAGAATCCTACTGTGAATTTCAAAGAAGCATCATCTGATCTTGAATCGTTTGAGCAAGAAATTGTCAACATTCGTGATAATTTGCGATAGACAATGGAAAAGAAGATGCACAATTTGGGAATTGAGGTTGACAGAAGGATTAGACGACATCGGAGGATGCCTGGAGAATTAAAAAGAGATGCAGAACTTTTTTCAGAAGAAGAAATGGCACGCGATATGAACAGTGTAATTGATAAACTCCAGCAAATTTGGATTTTTACTAGACGTCAAAACTGTTCTTCCTAAAAAGTCGATACACTTCGTTAAAGTTGCTGAGATTTTGCTAATTTCTACGACACTGGCGTCAATGGTCACGAATTATGCACAGAAATCGGAGACTGAAAAATGCTGTACAGTACCCGGACTGAAGTTCTACCGGAAAATACTTTGGAGCTTCTTGGTTTTGTTTCATATGGACATGACATATTTCCTAATCTGCGCATTTCACTTTAAATACATGTAATATTTACTGTTTCAACTGAAAGCTGTGAACAGTCATTCAGCAAACTGAAGCTTATTTTGTCTTATTTATGTGCTTCAATCGGACAAGATCGTCTGGGTGATCTTGCACTCCTTAGCATCGAAAGAGACACACTTCAGAATATTAATTTTGACAATGTCATTGACGAGTTTGCGACATTCTATTCAAAGAGGATCAATTTATTTTAGACAATGTCTTTTCATGTAAAATTAGAAGAGTATTTTTTATAATAAATTGTTTATAATTGTATAGAGAAGTATAAATCTGTAATCTATTGATTAAAATACCAGATGCTTCGAAAATGAACGATATAGACTGTAAAATTTCAAATTTTTCTTGGGAGCGCACTGAGCCACAGGAATCTTTCGGTCCAACAAGGGGCGCAAATTTTGTGTCATGTCCCCGGGCGCACATGACCCTAGCTACGCCACTGACCTAGACCCTCCCCCCACCCCCGACAAAGGATCCGCCACAGAGGTGGCTCACCTTACTTAAACCTATTTAGCCATCTGATTACTATCAGCAGATTTCCTGACAATCAAATTCATCATACTTGTGATGCTGGCGATGGCTGTGTTCATGTAAATGTATTTGCTGAAGACTGAAGTGTAGCTGTGTTGGGATGTGTGGGCATGATGGAGGGCAGCCGTGTTGGCGGGACTTTTGATGCTGTACTGTAGTTGTGTTGGGATGTCTGTATAAGATGGAGTATAGCATTGTTGGCGGGACTTTTGATGCTGTACTGTAGCTGTGTTGGGGTGTCGGTATAAGATGGACTATAGCATTGTTGGCGGGACTTTGGATGCTGGAAGTAGCTGCGTTATGTGACTTCGAGTGCCGGAGGTAGCTGTGTTGGCGTTACGAGGGATCTTATCTTATCTGTTACAGACGCTCCTTCTATACAGAAGATTATCACGTCCTATGCTTATATATGGTTTGTGTTTAGGCCTGCATTCTTATTAGAGTTTTAAAGGTCGATAAAGTGTTGGCTTTCCCGTGACGCTGACGGTTGCTGTGTGTGCAGAACTGACACTGGATTGTCGCTGAAATCATGGTGACTATTGGCACTGGATTGTCTCTGAAATCATGGTGACTATTGACACTGGATTGTTGTATTCGGAATGACTGTGGATATTGGATTGTAGCTGAATAAACAGTATATTATAAACAGTATATTAGTCAGATAGATGTATACTTTGAGTTTTACACTGAGGGCAGAGGTCAAATGTCAGGCCTCAACCACTCAAACCAACAACAACGTAAAGCCCGAATCTCACATTAAGTCCGATGTGGAGACAAGACTAATAGAAAATGTGTTCGCTGTGTTTAGCAGAAGTACAAAACTTTTGTAGCAGGGAAGAGTTCAATTTCCCAAATCAACTAAAAGAGAAAGAGTATGGCATCGTCATGATAGACAAGGCATTCCAGAGACTGAATGTGGTGGAAGGAAAAGTTGTTGCGATTGCGTTGTGGACTGGAAGGTCGATGATTGACCTGATTAATAAAATATTCAGGAACTTAGGAACTTAGGCAACTGACTGAAATATCTGTCCTGGTTTAAGAGAGTTGCCAGGCTGAATACAAAACCGAATAAATGAAAACCACTGCTGTTTGGTCGCATAGAATTTTGCCTAATTTGCCTAACAGAACCTTATTTGGATCTGCTTGAAAGATAAATGCGTATTATCTCGAACTACACGCACTGAAACAAAATTGACCCGTGACCTTTCCATCGTCACAGAGTCGACTTGACCTCTCAATGTTTTCGACACTGCCAGCAAGAAGTAAACAGGCCATGAAACATTCAAATTTACCAAGCTACCGTCTACACCAGCGGTTCCCAAAGTGGTCCCTATGGACCTTCTGGAGTTTCCTGTACCATTTAGGGGTCCGTGGAAAATGGTTGGGTAATTTCTGATGTGTCGGGAAGTTATATTTGGTATATTTATTTAATTGTAGCCTATCATCAAATAGTTTTTTTTTTTAAGGGTTTACTACATAATTTCATTGAGAAGTTTTTAATTATGAGCAATAGTTTGTTCCAACAAATAACATTAATTGCAGTGAGGCTGAGAAAAAATGACGCCAAAACAATGTTAAATTTCTTAAGAATGTCTTTAATTCATTACTAGGAATACCTACTTAATTTAAACCTATGTGCCTTCCATGTAATAATGATCGAATATAACAATATTCTTCTAAGCTTAATTAATATTTAATAAAAGTCCATACTGTTAAAAAAATATAAAGATTGAACTTGTTATTTTTTTCGAACTGTCAAAGAAAAATATTTTTTAAAAAAACGTCACTGTGAGAGGGAGATGGACTGCGAGCTTCTGAAAAATTAAAATATTTCCTTATTGAACCTTTATAGTTCGGAAAACCGTACATTATTGGTGGAAAACTTATTTTACCAGCTGTAATTGAAGTAATATGCCGAGTGATGAACAGCCCCGCTTTCAAAAATGTAAAAATGGTAATTATACAGTACAAAATATTGACGAAATGGCTGAGTGCGTAGAAAATTCTTTATCTTAATACATTAAAGGTCTACATTTTCCAAACAGTTTGAGGAGTCCACTTTACCAGGAAAGGACTCTTTACTTTTAGCCTATGTAAGATTTTCAAAAAAAAAGAAAATCCAAGATTTTTATTTGCCTAAAGGATTCTCAGAATTCACTGGCGGGACAAAGTCAGCAACCGGGATCTGTGGCGGCGGACGAAACAGAAAACAAATGAGGAAGAGATTCTCCAGAAGTGGTGGAGGTGGATCGGTCATACACTAAGAAATCCTGCTTCTAATAAAACAAGACAAGCCCTGGAATGGAACCCACAGGGTAAGCGAAAAAGAGGCCGCCCAAGAAACACTTGGCGCCGAGAATTGGAGGCAGATATCAATAGAATTGGCCATGACTAGAAGATCCCGGTGAGCTGGCCCTGGATAGAGATGCTTGTAGGTCTCTCGTAGATGGCCATGGAGAAATCGCAGACGCTGACGATGATCGGTGGATGTCCCTCATGTGCATAGGGTTCAACAACAAACAACAAATGTTTGGAAACAGATACTAAAGGTGAAAACAGATACGAAAGGTGAAAAATTATTTACTGATTTAAGAATTTAAAGATATAGCCTTGACTAATAATATCATTTATGTTGTTACTTACGATACTCCGGCAGGAGGATGCCAAGGCTTTCTGGCATATTTAAAACAATCCTATACCGAATGTATTTTAGCACACTGTGTCATTCATCAAAATAATATATTCACTAAATATCTTAGTGAAGGTTTGTATGGATCAATAGATTATGTTATCAAATCAGTTCATAAAATCAAAAAAGAATACTTTCGATTGGAGATTATATTCTCAACATTATTTGGAAAATGGCTAAGACTTTAGTCGTTCCACACAGAAGTACGTTGGTTCTCAAAAAGTGCATATTTAAATAAATTGTATGCTCTGTTTGATTCATTGATAGAATTCCTGGAAAGCAAACACAATGTTTTGCGACACAAGTCACTCAAAAAATGATAACGTTGTATAAATGATTTCTTTTTTAAAAATCTTAACGAAACTTATTTGAAAATACATGGTGACCAATTAAATCCAATCAAAACTAAAAGCATAATATCTGCGTTTGTTGCAAGACTTTTTTTTTTGTACAAACAAAAATTATCTCCGTTTCCAAGTCTTTTGTGGTTAATTGCTAAGAAGAGATGAAGATTTGCTTGCTTACTGTCAACACAAAACGGCTCTTCATACAGACCTAAACCAAAGATTTGAAGACATTCTTCACTTGGATATTCCGAAATGGCAGTTGAACTCTTTTGCGTGTATACAAACATTATAGATGTCAAATATATAAATCCATACTTATACAGGAGCAACTTATTGAAATATCCACCAATGAGAAACTTAAACCAATGTCTAAAAAATATCCCACAAGTTCGTGTTTCAAAAATCAAAGTATTTGACCTTATAGTTTTAATTCATTTTCTTCTTTTTAGTCCACTTATATATAAGAACGTGGTTTTTAAAGATCATTTTCACCTCTTTTTATTTGAATTTGTAATTAATTAAATATACATTTAAGCAGCTGTTTCACATGGAGGTCCGTGGGCAAGTTTTTACTTTAAAATGAGGACCATGAGTCAAAACGGTTTAGGAACAACTGGTCCACACAGTTGCGATCCCTCAGTGGTAAGGGGTGATCGGAGAGATTTCAGACGCGGAAGTAGGAATGACCGAGTAAATCGTAGAGGCGGTGATAGAGGTGGTAATGGTTGCTTGGACAGATTAACTTTGACTGAAGATCACGACCCTACAGAGCGTGCTAATGTTATGACAGAACTGGTAAGGTCGAAATGCCGCAAAATGTTCGCCTTTATGACCGATGTACAATGAAACCTAGCCACAATCCACGCACCTCATTTTACACAGTAGCCGATTCTAATGAACTAAGAACAATGTAAATGAATTCGTCCTACTCATAAAATAAAAGTAAACATCAACTACAATCAACTGAACATTCAAACAAAATGTCTATAACAGCGATGTAACATTCGTTCAAGTCATTCGGGCCCATCATTTATCTTTTTATTGCTGTATAAAACCATTGAAAGACTGAAATAGTTTTTTTTTAAGCGATAATAGATGCTGTGTTTTGTAAGTATGATGGGGATTTGGAGTGAGTCAGGAGGAGTAAATAAATAACATTGCCTCGTCTCAACTGGCAATTAATCATTTTTGTGTATTTCAAAGCCAAGTTAGCATCCTGTCATCTAATAAAAAATAAATGCAGAGGTGTTATTATTAACAAAACAACAATAACAACAAAAACACCGCCTCTCTTTCAGTTTAAATATATTCTGGACCTCTTGTGCGTTCCTACTTTAATTCATTCAAAAACCCAAAACCCTTTTGTGTTAGCGTTTTTTTTTTTTTGCATGTTCTCAGAAAAAAGATGGAGCTAAATACATTGTTCTTTGTTTATTTCCCGTTGACAGTTAGACCTATTTCCTTTTTAAGCGTTTTCGTGTTTAATGCATTAAAACAGCACATATATAAAACGAAGATGTTTGATGGTTAAAATGTTTCTCCTTACCTGAAATAGTGGTGGTCCTTCAGTTCCCTCCCTTTTCAGCCACATCCCCACAGTAAACATGACCAGAAGGAGGCACCCCACGAACTCAGCCAGGGCGGCACGCCAGAATTCCAGGCTCGTCACGTCTGCCACCTCTTTCCCAATCTGACGTGTCAGAAACGATCCTTGGTCATTGCTGGCATCAAGCTCCTCCTTGAGTTTGTCCGGAATTATCATGATGGACATGTTGCTATCTTTCGAGGGTAACTTCAGGAACAACAAACCACGAACTTTAAAATAGATTCGCCAAGGGTTGCGTTCCTTTTGAATGGTTTAATCTAAATAAGTCTGATGAAAGTGGCCCGTCTGCCGGTGAGATTAGATTAAATTACATCTTTTATTTCAATTGAAGAAAATAATGTATTTGAAGTCTAAAGAGACTTTGATATAACTACTTGTAACTAAAGAAAACGGTGTATATAAAGTCTAAAGAGACTTTGATAAAACTCCTAGTAACTAAAGTAAATGGCGTATATGAAGTCTAAAGAGACTTTGATAAAACTCCTAGTAACTAAAGTAAATGGCGTATATGAAGTCTAAAGAGACTTTGATATAACTACCAGTAACTAAAGAATACAATGTATATAAAGTCCAAAGAGACTTTGATAAAACTCCTAGTAACTAAAGAAAATGTCTTATTATTATGTTTATTGTCGTTACATATGTTTCAGAATCTATAGTATATGATCGAAATTTGGACCCGAATCTGAACAATCTACCGTGTCTACGAAATAACTCATCAACGCTACCATGCATATCTTTAAATTTAGTAGAAGTGTTGTTTTGTTTTGTTTTTTTATTTGGTTTTTTTTTTCTTTTTAAAGTCCCATAATCTCTTTTTTTCGAGTTCGTAGGGGATTATAATGTTTCCATTAGACCATTCTCGGGCTTAATAGACACTGGCGGCGCCCATCCCTTTCCAGGTCAGCGGAGGTCTTTCTTAGCGTTAGTCATTTCTCAACATTTTTATGGTGGCTGTTCGTGGGATCGATCCCACGCCCCTCAGCTTGTAAGACGAGCGCACTATTGACTTCGCTATTGGAATTGTTAACAAACCAAATCCACTCACAGCCAAGTAAAGGAAAGCACACATGAGATAGTGTGTTTGTCAACTGATAACAAAGTGCGAGAAGTACAGCTCAAACTCTAGTCATGGAGAGTCTCTATTTAGTGACAACTATATGGCTAACAAAGTATCGATCAAATGACGCGCACCGTTACCGAGAATCTGAGCACCAATTTGTTTTTGAACGGAAACTCCTGGCAACGAGCTACTATTTCATTTTCATTTAAATTATCCTAGAGAGTTTTGCAACCAGCCGAATTCTGTGTCAATTACAACTAACGTACATGGAAAGAATTTATTTTTTTTTTAATTTTTTTTTTTTTATTTAAGCTCTGATAAAGCTTTTGGCTTTACTATTTTTAAAAAAAAATAATACAAATACATTTTTACTTACTTTAAACAATACTCTTGCGAAATCAAATCCCGCCAGCTTCCCTGTAATTCATCTCGACCAACCTTCGCATTTAGTATAAGAATAACATAGAGTATAGATGGCACAAACACGTTACATTTAAATTTAACAACTGGGCTTACCAAAAACTGTTTCAAGACATAACTTTTGTTTCTTCAAATTACCCTAAAGTTTATTATGCATATTTTAAAAAAAAATTTAATTTGGTTTATAAATATTATAAATTTCTATCAATCTAAGAAAACTAATTCCAAGTTGTTTAAATTCTGAATCGAGTGAAGAACGCAACTAGATTTTTCTAACTGAACGCGCGAGCTGGTTTTATTTTTACAAATATTTATTTAGAAAAATGTGTGAAGTTATTAGGTAATCATGTTTTATTTTATTCTTTAAACGCGAGAATTATCCAAATAGGTGTGTTACCTTCGTGCCGAGTTAATCGTCAGAGTTTGGTCTGTCTTGGGACCGCGGAGCCCACGGATGGGTGACACTGAGTTCTACGGGGCCGTCCATTAATGACGTCACGCACCTGGGGGAGGGGTCATGCATTTTCGACGATGTGTGGCGAGGGGGGGCTGGGGTTAAGAAATATGACGTCCCATCTAAACACGCAACTTTATAATTACACTTAGATATTTGATTGCTTGCAATTTATTTAATGACGTTATCAATTACTTTAAACGTGTTACGATATTTGAGTGCAGTCTTACACTAAATATATATACTTAAATGACAAAAAGAGATTGCAACATGCTAATTTTCATTTTTCAATTATAAAATATGGCTTTTAGGGTGGGCGTGTCAAAATTTTATGACGTGTGACGAAGTCAAAAAAAGTGTGGGGGGAGAGGGTATAATCTGTCAAAATCGCGGGACTCCATTTATGGACGGCCCCATAGGGCATCCGTGGTTATATGAAACACTGGCGATGATTGTAGTAAATCTCAAAATTCGTGTAGGTTTCTTTGGATATAAAACTTTTTACACGCTTTTTTGTCACAATGACTCATTTTTATTTATTGTGAAAAACTTTTTTATAATAAAACTTCAAAAAAAAAATGTCAATTATAGATTTAAGGATAAGATACTTAGATTGTGTTAAATTTTGAAGCTTAATTTTTCTATGGCGAACTTTCCTAATTGAATGAGTTGATTCTGTGTGTTTTGAACTTCCACCTTTACATATATTTTGAAAATGTGAACACATTAATTATTTCTTTTTAAAAAATTAAATTAAATTTTAGTGAATTCTAAAGTTAAATCTGTGAATTTAATTTTATGTTCTGGCAAATTTTGTTTAGAAAACTATAATTGTTTTCAGAGGCGTCACTAGGGTTGGTGTCACCCGGGGCGGTAGCTCATGGTGTCACCCGGGGCGGTAGCTCATGGTGTCACCCCCTCATGATTTAACCCATAGAAATCCTCCGAGTTTTCCAGTGCCAAATAACTGGAATATATAGAATTTTACGGTCTGGTGTCACCCCCTTGATGGTGTCACTCGGGGCGGCCCGCCCCCTCCGCACCCCCCTAGCGACGCCACTGATTGTTTTGTTTTTTTGTGTTTTTTTTAAATATGACGACTTATTTGCCACTCCACTTCTCCACATATACAAGCATGCACACACACACAGACACACAATGACTTACAGGAAGCTGTATAGAAGGAGCGCCTGTAATAGATAAGATAAGATAAAATAGTAAGATTTTAAAATTAATTTTATTGTAATATTTGATGCGCATTACAATTTATTTGCGCGTAATCGCTGCACCTATCTTATCTTATCTTACTAATGATGCACCGCACAGCACCGGACGGCACCGGTACAAATATATTTTATCAATTGTTTTGTTTTTGAGGAAATTTAGGTTATATAAGAACTTTTCATTTCTTTTAAACTCATTTGAAATTAAATCTACAATATTGTGAGACATATTATAATTTTTTGTTATTTAAACTTTTTCTTTTTAGCAAGTTAAACTTTTGTTTATAAAAATTAAATAAAAATGAACAGTACAATTTAAAAATTGCATTTAATTAATTATACATAAGGAAACTATGAAATTATTGTTTTAATGTTGATCTATTATATATCGTTAACTATTGTGAATCAGTAAGTGCCTCATGGGAAAATAGATTATATTATGAAAGTGGCACGCCACTTGACTTCGATCCCGTTAATAAGGGATACAATGACAATGAAATGCAATATCCTTGTACTTGTACCTAGAGACCATCCATATATTACGGCTTACGCACGCAAGGAGGGGGTGTCTTAAATTAACGGCATTTTGCATATGAATGCGTGCGGGGGGAGGGGGTCCTCGACTAAATCTGTACGTCCGCAACAATAAATTTAAT
This sequence comes from Radix auricularia, assembly GCA_002072015.1. Taxonomy (NCBI): domain Eukaryota; kingdom Metazoa; phylum Mollusca; class Gastropoda; family Lymnaeidae; genus Radix; species Radix auricularia. The sequence continues at coordinate 589,336 of MUZC01001202.1, read as the reverse complement.
TTACATAATAGCAAACCAAATGACGTTAACCGTTCGTGCTGCAAACGGCCTTCGAGACCGACGGAGTCAAGACTGTTATGCAATAATGCTGAGCAACAACGAGCCAGGTGGTAAAATCTCGCCAGGGTTTGGTGACATTATTTGTTTGAAGGTTTTTAATGAGTTAAAATGGGAAGGGGGAAATGTATCTTTCCCTTCAGAGAACACGTCCAATGTCATTGTGGGACCAGGTGAAACCTTATCGGGGGGGAGGAGTTTGTGGTTTAGGGAATGCGGTTATCGTCTTATCTTATCTGTTACAGACGCTCCTTCCTCAATACAGAAAATTATTGCGTCCTACGCAATCAGTATATTACATGGCACGTGTCTGTCTGTCCGGGTCTGGGTTTAATCATTGAAAATACAACTTTTTTTTCTGCTGATTAATTATAATGTTAATATTTTCCGCGACTTTAACTGGATTCGGGCTACTTAACTCTATTAGCCTATCAAATTCACAATCGGAAGCCCGATTAAATTTAAAATAATCGTTAACAGCCATATTTTTTTTTTAAAATGTATATCTCATTAAAAAATTTACTATGATTTGTCTCAGAGGCGTCACTAAGGTTGGTGTCACGCGGGGCGTTAGCTCATGGTGTCACCTCCCCCCCCCGACTTATCTCATAGAACTCCTCCGTGTCTTCCAGTGCCAAATAACGGGAACATACAGAATTTTACATTATGGTGTCACTGGTGTCACCCCTTCTGGTGGTGTCACCCGGTTCATCAAGCGATCTGTCCGTGAAGATCTTTTCGTACAAAATCGACAAAGGCTGAAATGTTTTCGTGTGAAAACAATTTCGTGCTAGATGAAATTACCAAAAAAAAGTACCTAGACCTGCACTCAAGTATATTGAGTTTCCATAGCACCAGGGACCGGTGCACTTTTTTTCTCCTTGTACTGACGTTGTAGCAAAATTATTTTTTTTTTAAATTCTGTATTTTCTCTTTGTGTGTGTGTGTCTGTGTGTGCGTGCGTGCGTGCTAATTGCCGAAAAACTGTCAAATTCTTAATGGTTAGTATTTATGGAGGATTATAATTATTTTATTCTTTTCACTGATGATAACTTCTGCGAACCAGCGCCGGATGGCCAACGGACCGGCATCGGTCCGCGGACGACAACTTTGAGAATCATTGTTTTAGAGTGCATTATAGTAACATAGATTGCATGTTTCCACGCCTTTAATAAATAAAATTTTTTATTAACTTAAAGACTTTTAATACATAATTTTATTCGTAACAAAAATATTTTGATTTATTTGGAGAAAAATCCTATATACCCCTCCCCCCCCCCCCCACAAAAAACAACACTGTTTTGTAGAGAGTAATGATGTGGGTTTCGTCTCATCGGCTTACTCTGTGGTAATTTTATGTCAAAGCCCACTTGGCTTTATTTCATTAATTTCATTAAATACACAAGACACCATTTTCATGTTCAGCCTTTTAAACACTCTCCCTCTCACTCTCTCCCTCTCACTCTCTCTCTCTTTCTCTCCCTCTCCCTCTCCCTCTCCCTCTCCCTCCCCCTTGAAAAGAGAAGATAACTCAGTATAGCGGCAATAAGGGGGGGGGAGAACTATTACGCCTTACAAAATATCATCGAAAGTGTGAACAGACTTTCACCAGACACCAAAACATGTTTATTTCTTTAATATCTATCAATATAAATAACCAACGCGAGTATGTGCAAATGAGCATGACGAATGACCCTCGCTGGGGTCAACCAATTAAAGCTAACGGCTGGCAAGCGAAGGTAGTGGAGGGGTGGGGCATGTCTTGAAGCCAGCCAAGCTTTTTGCATTCACTTTTGCAGTTCCTTCCCAGAGTAAATATATTTCGTAGTGTATTGTTCATTACATTCGCCAGACATGCGGAAGGTTTTAGGTTCAAGTCCTAGCGCCTAGCGGCAACATTTTTTTAAAAAATATTTTTTAATTGTTTATGTTTATGCCCATTCTTTCTCCCTTTCTTAGCGAACATAAAAACCACTTCGCGTGTATGTATGGCATCCGTCCGTCCTCGTGGGACCATGGCTTTTACTCCTGCTCCTCTTCCCCCTTCTCCTGGCCCTTCTCTCGTCACTTCTAGCTGTGAGGGATGCTTACGCGATGTGGATGACTTCACGCCAGAGCGTGCGCTCCTCGGCGATGGTCCCCCACGTCTTATGCTTACACCAGTTGCCAGCTGACCGTAAAGCAGGGCTCTTGGAACACACTCCGAGCATATCTTGCCGACATGACCCAACCACCACAGGTGCCTCTCACTGAGGATTGGGCGCCCACTGAGCATATGGCTCCTTCTGAGTACCTCGACATTGGGGATTTTATACTGGCACTTGATGCAAACTTCGTAAGTGGCAGTGTTAAGCTGCTTTTTTTATTTGCTTTGTGTAGGTCGTCCAGCACTCGCTGCCATAGAGAAGTGTGCTGAGCACGCAGGCCTGGTACATAGTGATTTTCGTCCTGTCAGTGAGCTGCGCTTTGTTCCACACTCTTTGATTCAGCCTAGCCATTAACAATGCGACCTTGCCGATTGTTGTTTCTATTTCTTTTTCCAGGGAGAGTGTACTAGTGGATGTTGTCGCCAAGGTAAAAAAAAATCCTCTGCGACAACCAAGGTGTTTCCCTCAATGGAGATTGCTGGGAGGCAGTCTGTGCATTGTCTTTTAATGTAGGTCTTTTTTAGGCTAATCGTTAACCCGAAATCTTTGCATGCCTCTGAGAACTTATTGACCAGCTGTTGTAGTCCTATCACTGTATGTGAAGTAAGAGCTGCGTCATCTCTGATTAGTACGGTTTCCCATTTTCTCTTCGCACGGAGCCGGCTGATGTTGTATAGGATTCCATCCGCCCTGGTATGAATGTTAACACCCTCGGGGCAGTCCTCGAACGCATGTCCTAAAATAGCATCGAGAAAAATATACCAAAGAGTGTTGGAGCGAGTGCGCAGCCCTGTTTGACTCCGCTATAATGATCGAGAGAAGCCACGGCGGACATCCTATTTTTTCCAGTATACGTGGCAGAACCTTGCGGCTGATCAGGTCAAAGGCCTTTGATAAGTCTATGAAGACAACGAAGTGGGCTTTCTGCTCCCGACGTTTTTCCTGTAGCTGACGGAGTGAGAAAATCGCATGTATTTCACGGGGAAAAAAACCCTTCGTTCAATGTTATACATATTAGACGAAACTAGTCTCTAAAAGGCTTATAGAGAACGCTTCACGTCTGCCCCATCTAATTGACTGTATCTAAGGAAACTTACCGTTCTTGCTCACACTAAATTCTATCGAACCTCTCAGTCAGTCTTTCTCGTTGTCTCTAAAATCCCAAACTGCGTTGTTTACCTTCTCATGGTCAGACATGCGCCTCAAAGTACGCTTCTCAGATCAATGAGCTGGGCATGTGCCAGGTAGTTTAACAGTTTAGGTCAAATATTGGATGTGAAGTCAGTTGATGTTGTGGTAGAACGTTTCTAGAAGTTTACTGGCAAGACCAAAAACTGATTGAATTTCTGTTAGTTTGTGGTTTTAAAGAATCCCTTATGTTGTCTCATAAATTTTAACTTTAATTTATGCTTAACAAAAATCAAATGATTTCAACTTTCATTGAAAGATTTGGGATGGGGGTGGAAGGGGTGATGTTTACTTGTATTGTTCAATGGGCTCATTTGAAGGGAAAACAAAGTAACCACTGATATTCGTAAAAAACCAGGGGCGTTGGAAGGACAAAAGTGCAATCCCCCTTCCCAATGTAGTCTGAAATGTAGTTAGTAACGTGAATATCTCTATCAGCGCTCACCAAGTTACAACATAATGGCGACAGCGTGTCGTCGTGTCTGGTGTTGAAGTGATCGCAGTCACCACTTACCCCAAACCTGGTGCACAACTACTATGATTACAGACACCACTTACCCCAAACCTGGTGTACAATTACTATGATCACAGACACCACTTACCCCAAACCTGGTGTACAACTACTATGATCACAGACACCACTTACCCCAAACCTGGTGGACAACTACTATGATCACAGACACCACTTACCCCAAACCTGGTGCACAATTACTATGATCACAGTCACCACTTACCCCAAACCTGGTGTACAATTAGTGATAACAGACACCACTTACCCCAAACCTGGTGCACAACTACTATGATCACAGTCACCACTTACCCCAAACGTGGTGTACAATTACTATGATCACAGTCACCACTTACCCCAAACCTGGTGTACAATTACTATGATCACAGTCACCACTTACCCCAAACCTGGTGCACAATTACTATGATCACAGTCACCACTTACCCCAAACCTGGTGTACAATTACTATGATTACAGTCACCACTTACCCCAAACCTGGTGTACAATTACTATGATCACAGTCACCACCAGTCACCACTTACCCCAAACCTGGTGTACAATTACTATGATCACAGTCACCACTTACCCCAAACCTGGTGTACAATTACTATGATCCCAGTCACCACTTACCCCAAACCTGGTGTACAATTACTATGACCACAGTCACCACTTACCCCAAACCTGGTGTACAATTACTATGATCACAGTCACCACTTACCCCAAACCTGGTGTACAATTACTATGATCACAGTCACCACTTACCCCAAACCTGGTGTACAATCAGTGATCGCAGACACCACTTACCCCAAACCTGGTGCACAATTACTATGATCACAGTCACCACTTACCCCAAACGTAGTGTACAATCAGTGATCGCAGACACCACTTACCCCAAACCTGATGCACAATTAGTGATCACAGTAACCACTTACCCCAAACCTGGTGTACAATTAGTGATCGCAGACACCACTTACCCCAACCGTGGTGTACAATTAGTGATCATAGATACAACTTACCCCAAACATGGTGTACACTTACTATGATCACAGAACCAGTTACCCAAAGCCTGGTGTACAATTACATGATCACAGGCACCAGTTACCCCAAGCCTGGTGTACAATTAGTGTTCATAGATACAACTTACCCCAAACATGGTGTACAATTACTATGATCACAGGCACCAGTTACCCCAAAGCTTGTGTACAATTGGTGATCACAGATACAACTTACCCCAACCCTGGTGTAAAATTACCACAACCCTGGTGTAAAATTACCCCAACCCTGGTGTAAAATTACCCCAACCATAGAGTACAGTTACAGTAATTGGAGATCAGATGCGCCGCCCACGTCTTGTGACCTTGACCTCACGTGGCACCAATGACTTGTTTATCGATATTTTCTAAATACGGAAAATGAGTGGCAGTGGAGAGGTGTCAATTATTGACATTGACCGATTTACTTTTAAGTAACACAAACTTGAGCTTAGAGCCACCACTTTCTTGCCCCCCC
>MUZC01001202.1:551879-575634 GCA_002072015.1 Radix auricularia | reverse complement strand
CCCCCCCCACTTTTTTCTAGCGTGACGTACTTTAGGGAGGCCCCAAATAGGCATTAGAAATTTTCTCCATTATAATCTCTTGATAGTTTTTAAATAAATGTATTGAGATTATCACTTTTTTAAAAATTAAGTACAGGATTACAATTATAATTGTTAAAATGAGCTAAATCTGAATCGGAATTTTCAATATATATTTTAAGAAAATATGGCATTATTATTTAGAAATAATGCGAAGTCCGGAAAAGTATCCATATGTTCATCCTTGAACTTTGTTTTGCGCCAAACAACGGTTATCCGAAAAAAGAATAATATTAACGTTATTTATATTGTCATTCATCGTTTCTCAAAGTAATTGAGTTGTTTGTTTTTGTTTTTTCCTGAGAAAAGGTAAGGGCTATATAATTTTTGATCATTTCACATAAGCTCTATAGTTGTGTTAGTGTTGTTCTTTACTTATATTACTTAGCCACTTAGCCGGCTAGGCACATAATTTTTGTAATTTGCATGATAAAATAAAATTAGTCGTGACTGCGTAGTCTGACTACTGACTGTCACTACTGAGTTGTCACAGCATAGAGTATATAGTATATATTGAATATTAAATTATTACAATACCAAATTAAAACATAAGTTACGGTCTAGTCGGTTAAAACCTAGGATGTGGCTAGCGCTACGACAATTTTGTCGTAGCGGCAGACGACCCGGTCGGATGTTGCTAGCGTTACGACATGTCGTAGCGCTAGTCAGGAAACTAGTGCTACGACATACGCAACTTCTGCTACGACTAGTTTTAGTCACTCTTTGCAGTAAACACCTGGAACAGGAAAGAATTAAATCTTAAGAAACTCTTCTGTAAATTGTAAACGCATAAATATATTAAAATACGACATTATTTGTGTGTGTATTAATAATTAATTCTAAAATCTAAATTTATTTAAATATATTTTTAAAAAAATAGATTTTGATTTAATTTTAGTATTGGTCTACCGATTATAAGTATATCAGCCGATTTTGCTATACTATTGTATACTTGTGTAAGTGATGCCGATAAATTAAAATTTAGAGTATACTTCAGTATACCGTAAAGCCTAAAGCCGTAAATGAAAATCCGCAAGCAACTGATTCGCGCACAATCGCAAGAATGTAGGCCTAAAATAATTAGTTTCGTGTGGAATAATAAAATGTGCCGTGTGCAGACTTTTCACAGGAAACCATTCCATTCATCCTTCTACATCATTTTCACTCTATTACTAATACTATTACTATTGGGGGGGGGGNCCCCCCCCCCCCCCGCCTCTCTTTGCACTATTTATGACGAGCAAGTCGGCGGGGCATGATACGCTATGCCTCATTCGTCTGACAATGTCTTCAAATCCCGCACCCCCCGCTTGTGTTCAGCACTTTTTCGCGATGCCTTCAATTCAGAGAATTTTTCAAAAATATCTTTCAAACAAATTTAGTAACAGTAACAGTGATGGTTTATAGTCATTTTTTAAACTCTTGCCTCACCTTTTTCGTTGGTGATGCCGACTGAGTGTCAACTCACGAATCAAAAGAAAAAAATAATATTAGCATAATTAAATACAGTTTTAGTCGTAACTGTAAGTAAGCACATAACACATTTTTACGACTGTCGTAGCAGCAGACGACCTGACCGGTTGTCGTAACGCTAGCCAAGCATATGTGGATTGGCTAGTGTTACGACTAGTCTAAAATCTAAATATTTTTTTATTGTAACAGATATAGTCAACGTATCTGCTTTTAAGAATAATAACAAAAATTATTAGCATACTCATTATGGTGTTTTTAAAAAAAAATAAAATAAATGAAATTTAAAAAAAAAAAAAAACATGACGGCGGCAGGATTCGATCCTGCTATAATTAGTGTCATATCATTGCAGAGCAACCGGACTATCACTTGATCTAGCGAAGCTGATGAGAAAAAAGTAATTTTTTAAATTATAACTGTTTTTCATTTAATGTCTCAATCTAGATTTTCTTTTAAACCTTTAAAATTCATTAATAAGCGTATCTAGTGATCATGATATATCATTATGAGAATTATGGTTTAGTATTTAAGTATTAGTAATAGCATATTTGAAAATATAGAAAATTGTTTACGACATGTCGTAGCGGCAGACGACCCGGTCGGATGTTGCTAGCGTTACGACATGTCGTAGCACCAGCCACATCCGCGCGGGTTGTCTGCCTTTACTTTGTCGTAGCAGTAGACACTCCGTAAAACCTATATCTCCGACCGGGACGACCTTATCGGCGGCCATCTCGTTGCTATAGCACGTCACCGGCCCGGAAAAATAGTGCAAGTCCCGTGAATTTTCCGAAAATTCTAAAGTCTAAAGCTATACCTAACCCAAACCCTAAAATTAAAATAACAACTATCCTTCATAGCAACGGGAAGAGACGCGACGCTCCGGTCGGAGATATAGTAATAGGCAATATAGGTTTTAGCCGTCTAGTCTAGTGTAGAGTAGCAGTAGACTAAGAATTAAGTAATTATTATTAAGCCATGCATAGTCATGCATAGTGCAGCAGAGTATTTCAGTCATTGACATGTGACATTGTCATTCCATACTCATAGTCACTCATAGTCATAGTTCATAGTATGATTTATAGTAGTCTAGTAATAGCTTTTACTCTCACTCAGTCTTACTCTTACTTATGGTAATATATAAATATTATATTATGGCAAAAGCAAATTAAAGTATGTTGACCGTGACGCCATGGTCATGGCGGCCTTCTTTGTTGTTATATTATAGTATAGTATAGCACGTCCTTTAAAAAGTTAAAAAGCTTTAAAATTAAAATTCTATAACGATACCTAGCCTAACCCAAACCCTAAAACCTTAAATTTTCCGAAAATTCTAAAGCTATAACTATATCTAACCCAAACCCTAAAACCTTCCATTTTTGAAAATCCTTTTACTTTTAGAATTTATAGAACTCACTTTTCCAGCAACTGGTAGCGTGCCGTTATTTACATTTGTTTAAATTAATTACCTTACTTAAATTACTCAATTAACTTTTTTTTTTTATCATCCAACTTTAGCAGAAGCCTTATAGCCTTATTCTTAATGAGGAAGACCCACCTTTAAAAAAATCTGCTCTAATCTACGGACCAGAGATGGATGTGGAGCTGCAAGCAACATGCAGTGCCCTGGGGTACATGGAGGATAACAAGTATATCAAGGAACCTGACTGCTTAGGTCATTTAAAATGTTTTGTCTCATAATCCAACACTTTTAAAAAAAAACTGAAAGTAATGTTTTAATTTAGTCCTGCATAAAAAAATTGCAGTGTTGGGTAATACAAAGTAATTAGATTGGTTTTTATGGAACAGTGTATTCCTTGTTTACTCTTAAAATAATAACCAGAGAATTTATTTTTATTGACAATAAAATAAATGGAAGAATTCAATTAACATGTCACTATAAATTGTCAAAGTATTCAGTCTTTATTCTTTATTTTTATTTTAGAAACTGTCAAAGACTTGATCCGTTTTTTGCGTCGCGACTCTGATATATGTGAAATACGTCGCCAACTTGGACATGCTAAAATAATTCAAAAGGACATCATTCCCCTGGTTAAATACTACCACCAGGATAAAGCTTTGTTTGAGACCATCACAAAGTAAGTTTATTTTGTCCTGAATAATATTATGGTTTATTTATAGTAATGATTGGGATTCATAAAAAATTTTTATCAATGTATTCACTTTCTTTAGGAAGACTGCCATTATCTTTTCTTAACTAATAAAATGATTGTTATTTAAAGCTGTTTAGGTTGAATCTATTTTTTTAAAGTTAAAAAACTTGATTTGATGTGCAAAAACTGATATTAGAATTTTTTACATTCTTATTCTTTTCACTGTCAAGATTACTAGTCAATTTAACTCAACCAGTTATTACATGTTGGAACAATGAAATTCCTGATGAGAAAACTTTACGAAACTATTGTATTGAGGTTGAAGGATACTTGCAAGACTATAAAGAGGTTTTTATTAATTGCCATTTTAGACACTGTGATAATTATAACTGAGATTTTGTTTTATAACAATAAATTGCTTTGTTTTACAAGCAATAAAACTTTTACTCCATTTTTTTATTGATTTTCTCTATTTCAATGCTAATGCCTTATGGCTGACTTATTTATTTTAAAATATTTTTATTGAAGTTTTATGAATTTATAATCTTTTTTAAAATCAGTTGGTTTTTAAAAATATATGTTATCCATTTATAAAACAACAAAAAATTGACGTAATTCTTTCTTCTTATTAAAATGTATTGCTGAGTTAAGTTTATCTTAGTTGATCCATATACATTTATGAATGTTATGTTTTCAGGCTTTTATAGATGAAGATTTCTTTAATGTTCTTTGTGAGAAAATAATGGACATTCTTAAGATGGTGAGTTCCACTGTTCAATTAATTTCCACAGTAAATATGAATACAAAACTTAGAATGTCTTTCAGAAAATCATATCAATGATCTTATCAAGCACTGTGCTCAAGAATTTTGTTGTTTATGTTAATAATTAAGCTTTGGTTTTATCTTTAGAACTGGGATGAAATGAGAGAGGAGGATAAGCTGCAGCTGGAGAGGTTGTTTGTGCTGATAAGAAACATTCTCATGATACCCGCTGACCCAGCCAGGGAACAGGTTTGTGCTCTTGATGTCACATACATCTTTTACATTCACCTTTTTTTTTCCAAAGAAAGCCTTTCAAGTGATGTATAAAAATTAGGGCTGCGGAAATTAACTATTAATTTCTCGATTAATCTGTAAAAATTGTTAGAGATTAAAATTTTTAAATCTATAAAATAGTATGCCACGCACGGCTCAGACACCACAAGTTAACATAAAGGATTTAAAAACATTGTTTTTACTTAATTAATAATAACAAAATTAAAATCCATTGACAGTAAAGTGAACTACTTACATTTAAATTTAATATATCTCCTTAAAATAAATCATTATTTTTAGATAAATACTTAGTTATGAGCATTTTAGGAAATTTTCTGTTTAATGACATCATACACCTTATTTTCAGCTTTAATCAAAATTATCGATTAATTTTTCGGTAATTTTTCAAAAGTTAACCATTAAATTTAAATTAATCGATAACAGCCCTAGTAAAAATACATATTGTCCTAAACTAAACATGTTTTGCCTTCAGCATGGAAACATTACTTCTCACTTGTAATCGGTATCATTGTTGTGGTTGACAGCCTCCTAGAACAAATGTTCTATCCACAGTGTACAGAAGATGATGCCAGTACACACGACAGGATTCTGTGGACTATGCACACAAGTGGTGTGGAAGACCTGATCTTATTCATTGCAAGCTCTGATAGGGAAAGAAATATGCTGTGCATGCACATTCTAGAAATTATCTCCCTTATGTTCAAAGAGCAGGTACATGCTATTCTCTTTTGTTTCTTGTCTTCTCTTTACTTCTTAGCTTCAACTGTAGGCACTATGATTTTAAATATTTAACTATGGGACTACAATACCTTACCAAACGACGTAGGCTTTTAGGTGTTTTATTTTAAAAAAATATTACTCTATCTTGTATCACCTTAAATATATATTATTATTTTAATAAGAAAGGCTGTGATTGGCTTTTTCAGGCTGATCCAAAAAAAATTTCAATAAGCAAACCAGATTATTATTATCTCTTTTTATTTTAGAGGGCACTGCTAGTTCTGTATTCTCACATGTATAAGATGCATCTTATCAAGATATTTATTTTATATACTCTGTATTCATGGTGTGTCTTATATTTGGGTGCGTCTTAAATATTTTTTACACAAATTATCAATATGTACTGTTAACCCATCAGTTAAAGACTGGAAATAGGTCAGGTATTATGTACTATACTAATCCTATTGGCTAAAGACTGGGAATAGGTCAGGTATTATCTACTGTATTAATCCCATTGGCTAAAGACTGGGAATATGTCAGGTATCATGTACTGTACTAATCCCACTGACTTAAGTCTAAGCCTAGCAGATCAAGGAAGCGACCTTTACATCTAGCAGTTATTGTTTCTAGAATCTAGATACCAGGTACTCAACCCATCTGTTATTGGCCTGGTAGCATATAAGAATAAACAATAATCTATATATATTTTTACTGTAAATGCCAAAATTGTAACTTATGCATTTTCCAAAAAGATTTGACACAAGAAAATGAAACCAATTGAAGTGAGCGTTAACCAGTTCAGATTAAATAGGACCACCCTGTTCTTAGGTCCACCACTAATCAGTTAACCATTAAAAACTTTACCATTGATATTATAAGGCTTTTATTTATTCTTGTATCCTTGGTAATTTTGAACATGCAGACTATTAGACCTGTAGCCCAGGGTTAGAGTTAGAATCTAGCTCAATTTGTTAGTCAAGTAAATCCTTGAGCCCTCTTGAAAACCTAAATACTTCATTCATAAAATAATAGTTCATGCATTTGTTACAGGGTATTGACTATCAAAACAATAGAAGTTATTGTAAAAATGTGGATTTTTCAACGTAAATGTGCCATTGGAACAAAGTTAGCTTCAGGGCTGCAAAATATTTTTTTTTTGAGCCGATAAAAACGAAGGGTAAACCGGTCTGTCTCTAACATCTAACCTATGTGTCAGGGTTATGTATTCCCAGAGTCTTTGTCTTTTATTTTCCTTTAGGAAGCAGAGGCTCTTGCTTCTGCTGGAGTTCAGAGGTCGACAACTGAAAAGGAGAAAGATCAGAGGTAAGATAAATTATCTGTGTACTGCAACGTTTTACCTTATTGAATCGCTGCTGTCAGCCTATGCCGCATGTTTAGATAGATCCACAATGTAAACTTTTATTATGTTCACAGAGAACTTGAACAGGCCAGAGAAAAAGAACGAGCCCAGAAGAAGGCCAACATTCTTAAATTCAGTGCCAGGTTAGCTATTCATTTTGTGCCATAAAAGCAGAGTGATTGACTTTAACTCTTAGTTGGAGTAATTACTTTTTAAGACTACAGGCTTACATAGAATAGTATGTTGTTTTAGTTGTTAAAAGAAATTTATTAAAGAATTATTTTACACAATATTTTATCTATGATCCCTTCAAGTAGCATGGCTGCACAGATATCTAACAGCTGCCGCTCAGCAGTTAGAATTATTGCGCAGCAAATTTCGATAAAGATAATGAAACTCTTTGTGGGGTGTAAAATTTTGCAATTTAATAAAGGAGATTGTGGAACTTTGCACACAGTTTTTAAATTTTATACATTGATAAATGTGCCTCAGAGAAAACATATGTGTTATCGAGATCAAATATAATTATTCACTCCATATATGGCCACAGATGCCATCTATATTTATTTGTATATTTTGAAACATTGCTTTGTGTAAGTTCTATTTTTACAATATTTTGTCTTTTAAATAACAAGCCTCGCTCAATGATCTATATACATTTATTTCCCTGTTAAAAAAAAGACATTCCAGGTTTGGTGGCACTTATGTCATCAAAAACATGAAATCAATCAGTGAAAGTGATGTCATATATCACAAGTCTATTGCTGAGGCCAAGACCTTCTCATACGATGAAGGGAAAAGTCGTAAAAAGCAATCCAGAAATAGGCAGACATTGAGGGGGGATGACCATAAGCGCAGGTCAACACTTAGCATGAGATTGGTTCTCAAGGAGTTTTGTGTCCAGTTCCTGGTCAACGCATACAACCCACTGATGAGAGCTGTCAAGGTAGGTTCCTAGTCTAAGCATAAAATCCTCTGAAGTTTCTTTGATTTTGTTTGTTTGTTAGAAATGATGATATGAACTTTAATATTCTACCTCTCAAACTGACCATAGGAGAAACAAAATTTTATTCAACATTATGTTCTGTATCTATTAATTGCATTATTTTTAAATTTTTCAAAAACAAAAATTAAGAAACCTGATTCCACCATTAGAAAAACATTTTTGCTTTAGGACAGATTAACATGTTTTCAAATAATAAAGCAATGCCACAGATCATCAGCTGATTGCCTAACATTCTTGAGTTAAAATTCTGCCACTAATCGCTACAGGATGCCCTGTCCAGAAAGTCCACCCAAGACAATGATGAGACCTACTACCTGTGGTCTATGAGGTACTTTATGGAGTTCTGTCGGTTACACTGCAAGAGAGTGGACCTTGTAGGGTGAGATATTCTGCCAACATTGTAGCTGCCCTAGTCCTAGCTGTCCATGGCATAACTATAAGTTAGTTTGTGACATTCCATTGCTAAAAAATATATCCAAAATTTTTTACCCTCAAGCACTTTGAAATCCTTGATTGTTAAGGATTTTATAAACATGACATGACATTCGTCAAAATTTTTTTATCCTTTAGTGTCTTTCTTTCTTCTCTTAAGAGCAAGTTTTTAAAAAGCCTTTATTCTCATTGGGTCGGAGATGAACAGAATGAATCTATCAAAGATTCATCCACATTATATGTGTTTCAGAGAGACCATGTCAATGTCTGCCTTCCATTACATCTACACACAGCTCACTACTTACTATCTATCAAAGATTCATCCACATTATATGTGTTTCAGTGAGACCATGTCAATGTCTGCCTTCCATTACATCTACACACAGCTCACTACTTACTATGAGAACATCAGGTTGATCAAGGAGGCTGAGGTCGTCAAAACCTGGGGAAGAAGGTACAAGAAAATTTGATCATTTTAAACACATTTATGAACACTGTATCAGTATCTGTCATTCATCGTATCAACATTTATAATAATAATAATAATAAAACAAAGGAAAGTATATTTTAGCTTTCGAATGTAAGAATTGTACAATGTCCGTATCTACTCGTACTAAAACTGACTATCCGACTATTTTTTTGTGTGTACAAAATCAAGGGGGGAAGTTAGGGGGTCGGCTTGTGAGCGGGTCATTGGTGATTTTTGCATGCATATTGAATATTGGTGTTGTTATTGTATGTCATAACTCTTCTTGTGCCATACGTTTTTCAGAAAACTTCCACATCAGTGCCATAAGAATTTCCCGAATTGCGATGAACCGGTTATGAAATTAATAATTGCGTAAAATCCATTTATATTATTATTGTCATACTGACTTCATCTTTTAGGATATGAATGGTTATTTTATGTATCCAAAAGACTGTATTGGGTTTAAAACAATTTTTACATGTAGTTTAGTACTATCATTTTAGTAATAAAGTATAGCGAAATCGCATTTTCAAAAAAAAAAAACATGTAAAAAAAACTATAAAAATACTTCACAAATCGAGCGATAACACTATCGAGGGAAACATTGCCGGAAGTAGAAAACATAATTTTTCACGCACTGAAAAAAAAGTTTTTACTTTCTGTAATTACGTTTCGAATGAGTTCTATCAAGGCGCGCATTATTGCGTTTTAACACATTAAGAGTTAAAGCATTTTAAACAATACTTTTTTTAATATAACTATAATATCAAAGTTAGCCGATTAAATTCTAATCAACAAATCACGCCAAAAAAAAAGCACACACAATTACACTCCAAAGCTTTTGCAGCATTTTTAGAATGTCATTTATCACAGATATGGGGAATTTGATATGACTTAATTATACTAGCATTTCTTTGTCTGGAAAGTGGGGATTGTTATTATACAGCCTTTTAAAAACATTGGTGAAATACCTTAGTTGGAGCCATTTTTAAAAAAAAATGTCTTAATATCTGTCATGAAATTTAAATTTTGTTGTCAAATTTTTTCCAGAACTCATGTTGCCCTGAAGGCTTACCAAGAACTTCTGCGTACTTTAGATTTCATGAGCAGGTCCCCAGATGAACAGATACGAGAAAGTGCCAAAGTTATTCAGAGTAAGTGCCCTTTTTATTTTTGAATAAAATTATGATTTCACACTTGGGTTCAAATATTTTGTTTTCACTTTGATTTTCAAGTTATCTCCATTGGCTGATAAATATTTGCTTTGTTTCGACAACTTAAGTATATTTTAAAAGTTTTAAATATAGTCGTTCAATCATGAGCCCTAAGGAACTGGTGTGTTTTACAATGGGTTATCCATTTATCACTCGCATAAAAAACGTCATGCTCTTTTTATTCTCACCATGTTGCACCCTGTGCATTTCAGCACCACCTCCTCCATTATCCTCACCCCTCAAATAAAAGAATAATTAACTGGACCTGGATTTAATTTTCTTTAAATCTCCCAAACCAAGAAGTAAACCGTAATGATTAATATTCAATTTTTAATTTTATGTTTTAAAACGGCATGTTATCAAAGTCAATTTGTTTTTGAGGACTGGTTAACTGTTAAGAAAAGACATTTTCACTGTCCTGTCCGGAATTTTCCCTTAATTTTTTTAGAACCAACAAAGAGCTTGTGTATCAAATTTTTTGCTTTGCGCCGTCTGATGGTGACATCACCGAACATGTAATGTCACTGCACAGTAGGGCTGTCAATTATGTTGAAAAATGCTGCCTTGGGGACCCGTCCAAATTTCAAACGGGTACCCGGGTTACCCGTTCAAAACATCGCATAATTTTCCCCGTCTTACAGCTATACTATGCAACCTAGCCACCTTCCATGTACCTTATTTCTCACAGTAACCACACGGCCGACGTCTAAAAGTGACGTCACGTGATTTTGGCCGATTTATACCCCCCCNCCCCCTTAGAATAAAGATTTGCAGCCGTCGCTGCCGCCTCCCCCCCCCCCATAAAACCCGTACCTCCTTTTTGAAAATGAGCATTTGTGAAATAACTTTATTGTTAAGTTTGTATGTAATGTGAAGTTGAACTCTATTAAATCGATAGACGTGTAAATCCATGAAAATCGTCAATAAATAAATTATAAGCATTCAAGTTTTTAACTGGAACTTTTATTTTAAGTTGCACGTTGTGATGTGATGTCACATTTCTAAATCACACACCCCCTTCGTCACAAATGTATGATCGCCTCCTAAAACTAAACGTCATTTTATTTTATTAGACTGTTAGTAACTAATTTATGGACTTAAAAAAAAATTACAAATTTTGGTGTATTATTTTTTGAAAAAAAAATGAGGCACTCGCGGGAACGAACACACAAATCACAATCGAATTGGGGGGGGAGAGGAGGGGGAGATAAACAACGTCTACAATCGGAAATCGGCGTATTTCAAGGTAAATGGTACAGCAGGGATGTTTTTATTAACAATACAAATCACAGCCTCATTCATCTCTATGCAGTCCCCCCTCCCCCCCCCAAGACCGACGACTTACCAATTTGAAATTGTTTTAACTGATTAATTTATTAACTTTAAATACTGACAACCTTGTACATCGGTTTTTCTAGGTCAACACGTGTTAATTCACACAAGAAACACAAGCGAATGCAAAGGGTGTGGGTTATATAATGAAGGGAGGAGAGGAGGTAGATAAACAACATAAGTTAGTATCAATCAGCGTATTTCAAAGCGAAGTTACTGTCACAGAAGGGATTTTTTTAACTAACAAACAGCCGCTGTATCTCTAACATCATTATTTTTAGCCGTGGACTTTTGTTTTCCTTATCGATATGATTCTTTTAAAGTGCCAAAACCTTTTTGTGTTTGCGATTTCTGTTTCACGTTGAGAGAAAAAGATGTAGACTATCAAATACATTTCCCGTTGACAGATATTTCTCATCAAATGTAATTTACTGCATTTAATTTTTAAAAAAAACATTTTCATTTGAAAAATTATTTCGGAAAAAAAAAATTGGGAGCCGAAGTTTGGCCTCCGTTAATATAAACATTGAAATTACATTTCACGGGTACCGGGGCGGAATTTTACTACCCGGGTAATCTGATGGCAACGGGTACCCATTGACAGGTCTACTGCCCAGTTGCTTTCAGTTCATCTCTCCAGCACTGCTCCATTTCGAAAGCACACAAAATACATTTTTTAGAAAACATCAAGTTTTATATTAATGTGGTAATTTTAAGTCAAATGCCCTTGACGTGTACATACTTTGCAGGAAAACTGCCGAAATAAGACCTAAATCAAATGTGAGGACTGTTAAACCGTCTGTTAGGTGTATCTTTCCTCGTGTAATATAAATAGTAACACATGCTCCCTTGACCATTATTACATTTTGCCTGACATTACAGCTGCGCTATGTGTTGATTCTTAATCAAATAAGCGAATTTTTAAAAAAATTTGTCACTAACTGAACTCTGCTAACAGTGATAATGTGTATTTTTATATTATTTTTTTACCGTAATACTTAGAAAATGGTATGATGTCACTGGCGCTGGTGTATGGGCTCTGACATTCTGCCGTAACACAACAAATAATTAACTAGGAGTAATAAGCTGATACCTACTAATATAATTTACGGTTAACTGGTCCTGATTAAACGAGAATGGTCTTGATCAGAGGACACATTAACCGTTAACAACCTTAATAATATTGCTCAAGGCTATTCAGATGGTATCTATCCATTCATACCAAATGCTCATAGTGCATAAAATGAAAAACAATAGGGGAAAAAAAAGAGAGAAATTAGAAAAAAGTGAGAGCAAGAGAGTTGGAGAATAGGGAGAGAATTAAACTTTTTCCAAGTAAATTCAAGTCCTTGTTCTCCTAGAAAATTAGTTGATAGGATTGTTGCTTTTTTTAACCTTCTAGACACCAAATGCTTCTGGTTTGTTTAGTAAACTCATAAATGTTGAGTTCAGTTTGCCACTATTATATTCTTGTGTTGTGGCTGCTCCTGCTTGTTGTGCATTTTTGTTATTGGAAAATAAAACATACTTGTATATGATTTCTCTCCCTTTAGGTAATGTCTTTTATATGGTGGAGTACCGTGACATCTTTGTTACACTGCTGAAAAATTTTGTGGAATACAAATGCTCTAGGTAAGTCTGTTACTTCAGTTTGTCTTCTATATTTATTTGTAATTTTGATCTGTTTTTTTGTTGGGGTTCTTAACACGTAACCTTAAAAAAAAAAATTTAAATATTTTTTTTTACAAATTATTTCATAAAGCTTAATAAATTATTGAATTGATAACTTAGATGCCCAGGCTTAGAGGTGGAGATCTCAGAGGCTATAAATTTATCCCATGTTTACAACCTAGACAACAGTATGGGGTCGGCTGAAAATCTTTACCAGCCTTTTATTTTGGTTCTCACAGGTCCTACCTTCGAGACCTTGTCGAATCTACTCACATATTTCTCAAAATGCTAGAAACTTTCAGCAAGTCAAGCAAGTTGGTAGTGCAGAAGAAAAAGAAGAAGATGAAGAAAAAAAAGAGAGCTAGAAATGGTAATGAAATACTTTCTCTTTCAACAAGTAACATTTACCCAGTGATCTCCAACCCTTGCTGTGTAAGGGGATAAAGTTTTTCTCTTTAACTTTTAGGCAATCAAAATAATTATCTTGTATTATACTTTGATAATGAACATAATACATGGAAGGGGAGATTTTTGAGAAATGTTTTTCATGTCTTAATCCAATGATAGGGTAGTATTTTCAGTTCGACATAGTGGCTTAGCTTATGGTGGCAAAAAACGCATCATAGTCATCTTCTCCCTGATTAAACTATAAATTTGATCTGAGCCTAAAAGAATAAACTTTTTTTTTTAATTCCTGGACAGCACAACCCGTTGAACAGCCAACTGAGCAGGATTTAAATGAATTATGGGATACCCAGGTCTCTGTGTCACTCACAGAAGTTCTGCAAGGTCAGCAGGAACTCCCAGACAACATGACACCATTTGATGCTGCCTCTGACGTAGAAGTCGATGATCAGAGGTCAGAGGCTTTCAGATTTGAATTAATAATATATATATATATCCTCCTGTTAGCATTATATCTTGCTGTGTTACATCTAGTTGAACCACTTTTGCTGGTTTGGGATTATGAAAAATAGTATTGATGTAGAGGGGGTTGAGCCCCCCCCCCCTCCCCATTTTCCAATTTAAAAAAACATAAATTAAAAAATTAATTGCTATGCCTGTATCAAAAACTTATATTTCAATTGAAGGGTTAAGCTGAGGAGAGTTGGTCAGCTCATATAGGGGTAGTCTGATACTTTCTTGAAGGATGGCCAAATGAATTTGCTGACCCTTGATTATTTGACCAACTTTCAATTTCCTCTTAGAGGACCAACTGCCCATCAAATAGTAGATCAGCTATCATGTACTTCCGTTACTTTACTCAGTCTGGTTATAAAGATTCAACTTTTAATTCATCTGCTGAATGAGAATTCCGGGCACAAGACATAAATACCCTAGTCAGCATTTAAAAGTAGTGTCTAAAAAGTCCATTTGATTTAATTTATATTCTCTGTCTGTAGTACACATTGCTTAAGCCACAATCATTCAGAAAGGAAAAATTAATTCTCGTATTGAAAGTAGCTTTTTTATTTCTGATGCCAAAGAATCGACACCATGTTCCGAGTTCAAGAGTTTCTCAGAAACAACCAACCAGCCGAGGCAGTGGCATTGTTCCGAGCTGCCAGAGAGGTGTGGCCAGACAGAGATGAATTTGGTTCTGAGGGTATGAACCAAGAGGAGGAGCTGTTTGCACTGAGGGAGGTGTTCATGGCCAATTTACCCCGTGAGTATCTCAATCATATGGTTTCCACCCGCCAACATTGGGCTTTAACATTTTGCTGTGCATTTGGGTCAAAAGCGCTCACTGTTATTCAAAGTGGCAATAGTAAAATTTGTTTTCTTTTTCATTAAAAATAATCCCAAGATTTTTACTTCCATATAATAGCATTTTCACTAATCAAAACTAATCTCAGAAAGTTTTCAAAACAGTCTTTAAAAAAATTATTTTATCAATTTCCTTTTTGGGCAGTGATTGTGATTGAATCATCAAGTGATAGTGATGCACTCTTAGTATTTAATAATCTTGGTATTTTTCTAACATGTAGGTTACAGAAAATCGATTTTGAATTCGTGATTATTGTTGGCATTAGCATTAGAATCTTGCTTACCTATGAGCTTTCCAACTTGAGGAAAGCGTCAGCGATATTGTGGTTTTAATAGTGCATATGACTGAACATCCCCAAACTTTATTTTTAAAAATTTTGTATCCATATAAATTTATTATCAATGTCACGTTTGTGACTAGTAATGGGTTTTCTGTTTCTACGTGAACTGATTGATCTTGATCAAACTTAGCACATATATCTATCTTGATCCAAATTTAAATCTAAAGGAGTTTTTAACTATTTAAATTGTGAAGTATTTTCTTTTATAAGCTATACAAACATTATCTAAACATAGGGTACCAGGTGGAAGGAAGGATATAGACCTTCTTGGCACACAAAGTCTTTATGACCCATAATAATATACAATATGGAATTGAACCTCTATTCCCTTCCAGTCCTATTTTGGCCAGGGGCCCATTTTTCATTCCCCGTTTAAAGCTTTATAAATATACCAAAGATGTGCATCTAAAATTTCTTGCCTGTAAAGAGATAAATATGGAAAATGCTCTGCCCAGTAAAAGTTAAAAGATACCAAACTGCGCAACAAATGCCATGTATGCTGTTTGGATCTCTCTATGATATTTAACAGAAGCAAGATGTTCCTTTTTATCCCAAATTATTTGTTTACTTTTTCTAAAGTCTTCCGACTTGGCAATCACCTTATTCATTCTCTCTTATTTTTGGATGGTTAACAAACTCAAATTACTTTATAGTTTATGGATTAGCGTCTCCAATTTATTGAATCTATCACTCGCACATCTACAAACACAGCCATTTTTTAAAAATACACATTTTTAAGATACATTCAAATGAAAAATCAATATATATGATATATATTTAAAGTTGTCCAAAACATATGTAAGAAAAAAAAATAAAAACTACAAAAAAAAAAATGACAAAGAATTGTTACAATATCTTAAAAATTAAATTAAAGAATGTTACAGAAAAAATTAAAATGATGACAGTAATAAAAAAAAGCTGAATATGCTGGACACTCTCAAACTGATTCCATTTGTAGTCTATGAGAGCACGTAGGGCATGCCAGGCTGGCTGGACAAAATATGAATGAAGAAATAGATACTGTCAAACTATTTCTGGTGTAAGTCTGTGAGAGCTCACCGGGTATGCTAAGCTAGATGGTCAAAAGCACCAATGAAGAAATCATCATAAAATTGACAAAATATTAATGCTCAAAATGTAACTGCTTATTTTCCATGGGGTGCAATTGAATTCCTTAGGACTTAAAACATTTGAGTAAAAAAAAAAAATCAGGGGAATGCACTAACTTGGCAAGTACTATGGAATGTAGTGCCCCTGATCCTGGTCATTGCATTCAAGAACCAATGTACATGACAATACATTAACTTCAAGTTCAAGTGAAGGAGCTTTATAAATTTGGTATTATTGCTCTCCTGGAGGAGAGTCCTGAGTTGTTTGAAGACATTATTTCTTAATTCATATAAAGAACATCAGATTGTTAAGGTGTTATTTTTTAAATAGCTTCAATGGCCTTTTCGGTCAGGTCGGAGGAAACAATTAGGGCTGTTATGTTGTATCCATATACTAATTAAATTTAGGGCTTTAAAGTACTTGGATAGTGAGTCTGTCTTATTGTGTCGTGTGTATTAGATGCACTTTGGAAGACATTAAGCCCGAAGTATTTAAAAAGTCAGTTGTATCATGTGTTTTAGATGCACTTTGAACTTAAAACTTAAGCCATAGCAAGGGATCTGTTTTGGCAGCTGCATTATCTGTCCTAAAACATTCATTCTGTGATCTTCTCGAGTAAGATAACAAACAAGGTAGCAAGGCAAATGGACTTGTTGGTCAGCTCAACTGGGCTGGACAATAATGACCCTTTCAAACCCTTTGAGTGATATTCTCCTGGTCCAAAATATTGGAACAATGTAATGTCAACATTGAAGTGCCATAATATTGGAACAATGTAATGTCAACATTGAAGTGCCATCTTGTATATTGCTGACCAAAGTTTTGACTTGAAGTTTTACTGAAATCCGGAGCCTTAAGATGTTTTCGGGAATTTGACTTGTAACGTTATTTGAATGCCATTGACTCAGATTATCTCATCCTGGCAGTGGATTATCTCCTGGTAGTAGATTATTTCCAAGCATACATCAGCAGTGCAGAATCATCATCTATATGACCCATAACACAATCATTACTTGTCCTTGAACTTGATGAAGCTGATGACCACTGTCTCTTACATTTAGAACTTTTTCTAGACGACGACTGGGAAGAGGAAGAGGTGCTCGACTTTCTGTCTTCTGGAGTTGTAGAGAGCAAATCATCCTGGTCCATTTCTACATACCGAGGCTCAATTTTCACATTCCTCATCGGCTCGTCAGCCATGTGACTTATAAAGTAGACTGTATCTGAGATTTCATGGGAACTCTTCATGGTAGGCTCATTGGAGCCATCAAAAGAAATCTTTTTCTGTTGGCGCCTGTATCTAACCACCAGAAGGGCAATAATCAGGCCTGCTATCAGAGAGAGCATGGAAACCGAGACCCCTATGATGACAGCCTGCATCTTACCACCCTTCATGAAGGTGGGAAGACGGTTGTCCTCTCCACTTAGCCGTGGGCGACTTCTGTCATATGAAGGGTTGTTGTAACTGCCGTAAGTGTCAGTGTCGTTGGTGGACGTCTCGTTGGTTTCAACATCTGTTTCCAGCCAGCTGCTTGATTGTGTCTTGGGTTCTTTTGTTCTGGAACAGAATTGGCGATTATTATGTTAAGTTATTTCAATCAATGATGTTATTTATGATGGCCCTATTGTTAAGTTTAGCTATTTCAATCAATATTGATATTTATGATGGTTCTATTGTTATTATATTACAATAAATTATTATTTACAGCTAGTGCTCCACTTACAACCATTTGACTTTATGACCACAATCACTAGCCATATTAGGTTTCAGATTGTAAAAAATATGAAACAAAATGGACATCAAGAATTATGATTTATAACAATAATAAATTAATATGTTGAGTATAATTTAACTTAAATATTTTTACATTACTGTACACTTAGTGAACTCAGCTTAGGACGAAATTGTGTTATGACCAACCTGTCAAGCACTAGCTGTACACAGAAATATTTTGATAGTTTTAAAAAAAGATCTTGAATAAATATTTAGGAAAGATAAGTTACAATGACTTGTGCAAGATTTCCAAGCCAGGTTTAATGACCCATAGTGCTGTGATGCGGCTCTCAGCAATTTTTTAATATTTTAAAATTGAAGTGCCCTCAGCTGCTAAGGGTCTCAGTTAGATGTATAAATGTATATTTAGTAATGCCTTCAAATAATTCCCTAGTAAGATTATAGAGATGATATAATTTGACTCACCTGATTTCATTGGTTGTTTGCTCAAACTCATCACCATGTGGTGTGTACTCAGTTGGACCAATCATTGCCGGACTGACTGACTCTTGGATCTTTGTATGCTCCTGAAATCAATATCAGACTGACATTCACTGACATTGCTATTATTGGTTTGTGTTTATTGAACTCACTAGTACTTACATTTTTCCTTTGACCACACAATACACAATTCTTCCTTCCACTCTACATGATCTGGAGCATATATGCGATGGTTGAGTGGTAGCGCGCTCAACTGGCGTACCGATGGTCATGAGTTCAAATCCACGCGAAGGCGAGGATTTGTTCCCGGGGCCTAAGGAGTCCCCGAGTCACCCAACTCTGAATGGGTACCTACCTGACAATAGTTAAGCCGCTGGGTAAAGCGTGGAACTCTTATAGCCGTGGACGCAATTATCTTCTGCATAGAAGGAGCGTCTGTATATCTAAGACAAGATGTATCAACTTCTTCATAACTGCTGACTGCACACCTTGTTTGCCACAATATGTCACATTGTATAAGACATACAGTCACTGAAATCAGTATCACAGACTGACATCAGTGCAATAAAGATCACAACTACTGACATCAGTGCCATAAAGATCACAACTACTGACTTCAGTGGAATAGTATGTTAGAGTTCTCTGAATTCAGTTACAAAGTCTTAGAGTCATTTTCTAGATTTTTCTATGTGCTACAAAAGTCATTATGTGACACATTCAATGTCAGTGAGATAAGATTTACAAGATAACGCTTGGGCTTAAATGTTTCCATCCAACCATAGTTACAAGCTGTGATTAAGTTACATTCAATAGTTACTATCTATAGTAAAAATAAGTAAGTAAAGTCCCCTTTAAAGACCATGATGACCTATAGGCGGGCAATTGAAGTAGTGTTGACAAGTTTTTAGTTAGCCACGGCTTACGAGCAAGGGATTGTGTGCCCAGCCGCCCTTACTTTGCCCAACCAATGTCAGGTACCCATTTGGGGCTGGGGGAATTCGGAGACACCGAGGCTCAAACCCCCGACTCTCTATAGTCTCGGTACAACAGCCCAGCGCGCTATGGCCAGACAACATCAATAGCTACTATTGTGTTTAGTTTTTTCTATTTGACGATGTAGGGGCCAAACCAGCCTGCTTTCTATGTTTTCTGGTATGATTTTAAAATGTTTCTTATAAATCTGCCCATCTTCAAAGGTATACAAAGAAATTAGTGTGCATAATTACCTGCTCCCAAGAGTTCTGTGTTGTTTGGTAGCCCACTGAAGACATTGCTGGTGTTGATGACCTGACGTCGGCTGTCTGCTGGGTGGTGTCAGAAGTTATCAAAGGAGTACTTCCAGTGGTTGATGTTGATATAGAATATGATGTTGAAGCAGTCGTTTTCAATGGATTCATTGAAATACTGGGGGCTGTCTGTTTGATCTCAGTTGTCGGACTGCTGGCTTCGTCTTCCTTGTTTGTCGTCATAATTGTTGTGACCCCAGTTGTTGTTGTGTCCACAGTTGTTGCCATGGTAAATTCTTTAACATCCACATCAAGCACTGACCTGCCCTTGAGGTTCTCTGGGCCAGCACAGGTAACATTTTCAGGCATAAAAAAAGTCTTTGGGGATTCTGACATCCACTTCCGTAGATACAGTAAATTACTGTCACAGTACCAAGGATTACCGGATAGCTTCAGTGTCCGCAGATTACCAAAAGCATTTCTAACATCCATGGATAAAGTTTGTAAACCGTTGTTCATTATGTTCATGTCCTTAAGACTATAAAGAGAGCGGAGGTTCTCTTTGGTGTTGAGGATATAGTTGACGATGGAAGGACTGGCCACGAGAACCAAGCTGGCCAAAGATGGGCATTCCTGGAACACGGCCCTTCCTAGAACAGTCGTGTTGCTTGTCACATTTGAAAGCTTCAGGAAGCTGAGCTTCTGCAGGCTGGTGAAAGCTCGACGTTCTATCCTAGTGATTGGGTTTTGTTCAAGGCTGAGCGTGGTCAGTTGGCGGAGCCCAGCGAAGGTCATGTTGTTCAGAACAGTGATTTGATTTTGGTCCAGAAACAGAGCTGTTAAGTTTGGGAGACGTGCAAATGTGTAGGCTGAAATGTCATTGATCTTGTTGTTCTTCAGCGACAGCATTCTCATTGTGGAGTCATGAGCAAAGTTTGAGTCAAAGATTTGTGTAATGGTGTTGTTTTCTGCTGCAAACCTGAGAACAGAAGATGGTATCCCATAGGGGAGCTGTTGAAGTCTGTTGCCGTTTAACCGAATGTCCTTGAGGTAGGGCTTGTTTTCAAAGGCACCGTCTTGTATGACTGATATCTTGTTGTTGTCTAGAATAATTGTCCCCAGGTGCTGGGTCTCATAAAGGTCACTTTCTCTCAGGATCAGGAGGTCATTGCTGGACAAATTGAGTGTCATCAGTGGCCATGGTAGACCGGCAGGCACATGTCCAAGCTGGCAGGCGGAAATGTCCAGGAACATCAAAGACTCCAAATTGGTGAATACACCGTCCACATTCTTAAGCGGGTTGCCCTGCAGGACCAAGTAGGAGAGCAGCGTCATGCCCTGAAAGGCCTGGCTTGAGATGAAGGATATTTTGTTGTAAGCCAGGGTCAGGTAGCTGAGGCCCCTGGCTCCCTTGAAGCTGTCGTCTTTAAGTGACGTCAGCTGGTTCTGGTTCAGGTTGAGTCTCTCTAAGCTGCTGATGTTTTCAAACATTCCGGATACATCCGAGATCTGATTGTTGGACAGCTCCAGGACCTTGAGGACAGGGAGGTTCCGGAAAGCGTTATCTGCTATGCTCTGAATGTTGTTATTTTCAAGATAAATACTATGCAGACGGCTGAGGTTGAGAATGCTCCCCGGCTGTAGTTCATCCACTTGGTTGTCTCTAAGGTTCAGATATTCCAAACTCTGTAGGCCGGTCAGTTTCCAGCCGTCCACTGTTTTGATGCTGTTCTTCTGTAAATTTAAGTTTCTTATGGACGTTGGGATGTTGTCGGGGACAGCACTGAGTTGTCTGTCATAGCAATCAGCTTGGTTCTCATCGCAGTAGCAGCCGACAGGGCAGGTCTGGGCTGCTGTCATCTGAACTGATGCCAGTACAGAAACGATGAGCACAAACTCAATCATCATTTTGTTTCACAGAAGTCACAACTGATGATGAGCTTTGATTTCAGAACTTGTTTGATTGGTTGAAATAGTTAGCATTTAGTAAACAAACTGGCATTTAACACAGAGAATACTGAAATATAGTGAGTTGAATTACTCATACTAAACAAAGTCTAATGAGTTCTTAAAACACATAGATGTGTAACATTGAGGAGATTGCTATTTAACACTGAGAAGATTGATATTTAACACTGAGAAGTAGCCTATTTAACACTGAGAAGTAGCCTGTTTTAACACTGAGAAGATTGATATTTAACACTGAGAAGACACCTATTAAAGACTGAGAAGATTGATATTTAACACTGAGAAGACACCTATTTAACACTGAGAAGATTGATATTTAACACTGAGAAGACACCTATTTAACACTGAGAAGATTGATATTTAACACTGAGAAGTAGCCTATTTAACACTGAGAAGTAGCCTGTTTTAACACTGAGAAGATTGATATTTAACACTGAAAAAGACACCTATTTAACACAGAAGACTGTTACTCCTTTGGGAGGTTGAGTTGTTTTGAACAGAACGTTTCTGACTTGCTTGTGTGGGTGTCGGCCAAAGACTAAATATATCCAAGACGATGACCTGCTCTTAACGGTTAGCTCCACTTGACTTGGAGTGGAGTTTGGCCACTGACGCTCACGCCTGCTGTCATATGCCACAGTAATAGCTGGCTGCAGTTTTGGCGCTAAATATTGTGACATTTTGTTTTTTTTAAAAAAGTTGTTTGCTAACTGACAAGGACCCTGCTAGTGATTTTATCATTTTTCTAAAATATTTTCCTACATGTTAAATAGTTCTTTTAAAATTTAAGCTACTTAATAAATAGTTGTCTAAAAAAATTATTTACTCTCATTGAAATCAGAAATAGAATTATTTAGAAAAAAAAAAAAACTTCACTTTTGGTTCTGTGCTCCTATGATACTTTAATGTCTTGGATCTGTGGTCTTATGGTCAATGAATTTCTTCTGACCAGACTTGCATTAGTAGAAAATATTCTTTGGGGAAGTTTTCTAAACAATTATTTGATGCCTAATTTGTAATTTTGAAGCATTTTAATCCGAGTAATCGTATTGTGGTTTAAGTTTTTAAAAAGCCATATCAATCAAGTGTTGATGTTTAATATGTCACTGTTACCACACAAAAAATAAACAGAACAAAGATTTCCACTTGCACTATAAGCTCATGGCTTGGACAAATAAAGTCTTTACTCCATGTACTTAACTCTGAGGCAAAATTTATGTAATAAATATGTGGCCAAAACTATATCGAAATGTACGGCAAAGCTATGTCTGAAATGTACTGCCAAAGCTATGTCAGAAATATGTGGCCAAAGCAATTTTTGAAATATACGACCAAAGCTATGTTAGAAATATGTGGCCAAAGCTATATCAGAAATATATGGCCAAAGCTATGTCAGCAATATGTGGCCAAAGCTATGTCAGCAATATGTGGCCAAAGCTATGTCTGAAATATGTGGCCAAAGCTATGTTAGAAATATGTGGCCAAAGCTATGTTAGAAATATGTGGCCAAAGGTATGTTAGAAATATCTGGCCAAAGTTATGTAAGAAATGTGTGGCCAAAGCTATGTCTGAAATATGTGGCCAAAGCTATGTAAGAAATATGTGGCCAAGGCTGTCTGCAATATGTGGCCAAAGCTATGTTAGAAATATGTGGCCAAAGCTAGGTCAGAAATATATGTCCAAAGCTATCTCAGAAATATATGCCCAAAGCTATGTCAAAAAATTCTACAATGTTTCCCTGGAAGATAAATCTGAATATCTCTCTTGCAGATAGTAAATAAAGGCAAAGTTTGATGCTTCATACTTGGGGTCATTTATCCAGATGACCTTAAAACACTGTGCACTTTTATGGACACTTGTAACTTGTTTACATGCATGCATTATATTAACTGGGGGGGGGGGGGCAAAGCTTTTTTGTGTACTTAAATCTTTAAACATTTCTAATAATAAAAGAAGTGGTTAACAACTTGTTTCCTCCATGCATCATCTCCCCTTGTACTGTGGTGTCACTGGCCAACTTGTGACCTCCCCTTGTACTGTGGTGTCTGGCCAGTTTGTGACCTCCCCTTGTACTGTGGTGTCACTGGGCAACTTGTGACCTCCCTTTGTACTGTGGTGTCACTGGCCAACTTGTGACCTCCCCTTGTACTGTGGTGTCACTGGCCAACTTGTGACCTCCCCTTGTACTGTGGTGTCTCTGGCCA